>DVZW01000442.1:0-10471 GCA_018237805.1 Mesosemia grandis
TAAAATTTAACGGGTTCTTACCGCGATTAATTTTGGAATTCCCTTTTCCGCGACAGTTACAAAAGTGTATACATATTACAACAAAATATGCCCAATAGAATATCCTGTAGATAGAGAATTCCTGTTATTTATATGATTCATCTAATTTTCATTTTTGTCTTCAATCAATTCTGACGTTTAAGCGGACGAAGAGATGGGAAAAGTTAATAGGTAATAAAAAGAGTTTGTAAACATGACCTCTTACATCACAATGTAAGAGTTGCTGTGAAATTTTATGTCTACAAATGTTTACAAAATATTTCCTTATTTTTTTAATTGATATGCTCTGTCTGTCCTCGGCGCCGGAAACCCCTGATTAAGTACCTATTTAGTTTTATCTGTATCAGCTTACATGGCGATGTCTTCAACATTATAATTGAGATTGAATTGAATATGCTTTTTTTATCAACAGGGGAAATAGAGAAACGTAGTAAATAATTATTACTAAAGGCGGAAAAATATTGAATCTAATCAATTGACAGTTAACACAAATTTTAAAATTTATATCCATGTTCGGGTCCTAAATATAGATTAAATAAAAAAAATCATCTATATTTAGGAATACCTTTTAACCCTTGCCTATGTGTTATACCTCAGGTCAAAGTAAAGGAAAGTATGTATACATATAACTTAATAAATTCCTTAAATTTGTGCAATTGGATTTGGGTTTTATTAACCAGAATCTTTATTTCCCCTCTCAATATTTTGAAAAGCTGCGTGTCTGTTTCTTACAGACAAGCAAATTTAGATACATTTATTTTATTATACCTGAATTGTTGTTAATCTTTCTTCAAGTCCTCCGACTTAAGTAATGAATCTAGATACGCATTTACACTTTTACTGGTACCGGGTTGTCAGATCGGCAAGCCGTCTGTCTGCTTACGGAATCTAGCTGTGGCTTATTCAATTTCACCAATGGCCGTGTGTGGGATGTTACTCGTATTTAGATCGAGGTCAAACCTAGATTTCATTGCAAGGAAGCCAATGGAGAATTGTTCAACTTTGACCCTAAAATGGCTGTTTGCAAGAAAATGGATATAAATAGCAGTTGCTATATTATAAATTAAAAAGGTAACTACTGGGCAGGTGGCACAAGCCCTTAGAATATAATACTGTAATAACATTTAACGTTGCAAAATGGGAAATAAAAGCAATGAGTGAATATAAAAAACCCCTTAACTAGGAGGTAAGAAAGTTCTGTTCATACCTAATTATATTGTAAATATAATAAAATAAAAATAATAATCATAATCATAACGGATTAGCTTTCCATTAAATTGTATATCATATTGCGCATGCGTGCATACTTTGTTATGGGCAAAAATGCACATAACAAAGTACCTCCCACAAGTCACTTTGTTGCTAGCTGAACTTGCCCTTTCCTCTAGGATATTCCCATGGGGATATAAATGACAGCGACATGATTAATTATCCATGCCATCAGGTAGGCCTTGGAATCGAGTTTTTGGTTCAATCTAACACGGTGAAACGGCATGAAGACCTGAATGTAGTAACAAATACAAATAATGCGTGTCACAAAGATATCTAAGAGATTAATGTCTGCTCGTATCGCGCGTAAAATATTAACTATTAAATAATAAACGACGCGACGTACGCAAACAATTAAGTTCTCGAACGCAGCGCGGCTGTGAATAATGCTTCACTAAATACCGGCGGTATGTGGTGTGGGAAAGAGAAATTTGCACTGGTGAGACAGCTCAAGCCAGTGTTCACCTCACGATTTCAATTGTCCATGCGAAATGTTACGACGAAACTAAACGGTGTCACGAACAAGACAAACCCGATTCAAGGTCATACTCGCTTTAGCCAACTCAATCGCCACTCAGGCCGGCCTCGAAACTAGCACGATATCTCTCTCATAGGACTAGTATATACTAGGACTAGGGAATAAACCTGCCATTTCCTATTCCTCACGTCAGGATTTGAAGGACCGACCATGCGTAGCGGCCTCAGCCGTTTATTTATAGCACTGGAGGTAAAATATGTTAATGATGCATTGCCAGCTTAATGATTAAAACTTTAACATAAGTTTACCGGCTTACTTCCCATCCAAATAGGAACACGATCATGACGTTATGGCGGAAGGAATAAGTAAGGCGGTGGTGCTAACTCAGGGATGAAGTTACTTAACCTGCAACGTTTTTCGGTCTAATTGCGTGTTATGTAATTCTAAAATTCCCGAGCCGTAGAATCGAAACGAGGGTCCTCAGAGGGTCACCTTCCGTTATGTGTATTTCCGCAAACATGACATGGGAGTCCACAACACATGGGACATTGCTTTACTCTATATTAACTAACGGCTCAGATGAAATAAAATCTACGAATTCTACTAATATTATCTTCAGTTGAGACTAAAAGGTAGCTAGCGGTTTCAGCTCACACGCCGTCGAATCAGATTACAAGCAAATATAGGTATTTAGAACCAACAAGTAATTAAACGAACCAATTAGCTAAATACATTTTAGTTGTCTTTCTTAAAATACGCATTTGTAAAAGTCGAGGAATAATCTAGGCATGCGCTGTCGGATCTCCGTCATTAGTTTCCTGCGAAAACATTACACGTTATCAGCTTCTATTAGGAAAATAAGTCAGACTTAGACTGATATCGGATATTTGAGCTTTAGATAAAGAAACAGGATTTGTCGTTTACATCGTTTTACATTTTTAAGATCGAGTTACAAATGCCATTCATTTATAGCTGAGTTTATGTTCTGGTATCAAGAGGCTTAAGTGAAATTCCTCTCGGGAGCTTATTAGACTAGCAGACCGGGGTAATTATATGCGAATAAAGTATGCCGAATAATGTATTGCTACGAATTCCTTAACGATCGATTTCAGTCGGGACGTATGTCGATTTTTTAATGAAACCTTGCTATAATAATAAATGACGTTCTAATTGTTGTGTGTGTGTAACAAAGTCGACGCTTGACCAATAAGCTGTCGTTTTATAATTATTTTAGTGACACACAACGTGATCCATTTGAAGTAAGTGAGGTCAATATGGCGATGAGACTGCCGGTTAGAGAGATACCTGGTGAACAGAGATAACAGTCGACTATGAACGCCAGAGCTGTTAATTATGACTTTTGCCACCGCTAAGCCGCGAGGATGAGGTTTCTCGCGTGTATCGGCGCGCTGTCGGTGCGCCTCCACACCGCAATATGGCAATGAGCAACATGATGTTATTTAGGACTAAACATGGAGACGTAAAGTATTTCACTAAGTATAGATACATTTTCAAAATGGCACCCGAAAATAGACAAAAAGGGATGGGTTTTTTTGAGTCGAGTTTTGTTCTTGTGTTTAATAATTATATTGTTGAAATGTACAGCGTTATGTTTCTGGAGAGTGTGGAGTAGTGTAGGTGGGTTGGTGGTAGTGTAAGTTGGGAACTCACGCGTGGTCCTTGAGCACAGCCTCGACGCGCGCGGAGTGCGTGCTCCACACGTACACGGCGCCGTCGGCTGCGCCCACGGCCAGCAGCCGCCCGCCCGGCCCGAACGCCGCCCGCGACCAGTCGCACCCCACCTTGAACGACTCGTGGCTGCAACCCGCAACACACATGCTTTCTTTCATCCAAAATATAAACTGAAGGGCATGCCACCGCTGAAAGCCTATTATTTTGTCTCACTTGTAATGGTCATCTTAAGCAAAGGATTTGCCTTACTGTCTTTGCTTCGACCGTCTAATTTATAGCAGCGTACATATCATAAGTGACATCGGTCACGAACCAATCTTGGGCTTGATTGAATTAATCAAGCTTTATCGAATGTAAATGAAATGCTCGACTTAAGAATCGAACCTGGAATCCCTGCTCTGTAGCCAGTATAGCTAACAACAATGCTATAAGAAGATGACTAAACTAAAATTGCTTATTCAATATCAAAAATGTTCAAGTATGTATCGTCATGCCAATGGAGTTAAGCAAGGGTGCAGGGTGTGTACTGTGACATTCCCTCAATAAGTGTTAAGCCAAGTTTAATTAATAAATAATAATAGCAAAAAGTTGCAAATGGAGAAGTGCCCGACCCGAGCGAATTCAGATCCTCTTTGTTAGTGTTAATAGAATATATAACCATTCACTATCATGACATATTCACGGATACAATAATCGGTTGTTATCAAATAAAAATTGTATCTTGGAAAGTTCCAAACTAAACTTACTAAACCGTAACAAATTCATCGCTTAATTAAGCTTCGATTTGTAAAAGTATTTGATTATATAATTATTAATATAAATAATCATAATCTGGGTGCAAACCCCGAACCATAAAATCTCAACTCTACTCCGCCGTAAAAGAATTGAAAGGTTACACACTATAAGAAAAGAGGCCTCAGTTCACAGGTCAGACAGGTCACAAGTGCACAATAAATGGAGATATCAAATACGCTGTTTCATATCAGCTGTTTTGGTTTTTCCACATTCAACTCGTTTCGTGCACTTTATCATTTCGGTCCGTTTCCCTTCATATAATTCACCCGATAAATTAAAAAACAGTCGGTAGCATAATAAAATCATTACCTAAAAGAGCGCAGTATTGTATTCATCCGTAAGTCAATGATCTGTATCGTATCGTCTCGAACACACGCCAACAAATAGTTGCTATCTGAAACAATTAAAATAAACATTTATCTTGCGACGGAATCTGGCCGCGATAAATTCCGAGCGAAACATTACACAGGTAACGATAAAGTGAGCGATTAAACAAAAAACACAAATTGTTCTGAATATTTCTTCGTGAAGTGAGAGTACAAGTATGTTTTAACCAGTCATTTATGTTATAGGTAACACATTTGCGTCCCGACTTCGCTCATATAAATTAATATTTAGTATTTTTGTTGTTATACACACGACACTGACCAAATCGATACGTTGCAATTACAGACAAAAATGAGTAAATATATTTTTTATCGCGGTTATCAACACTAACAATACTATTCATTACAACGGGTCCTGCCCGCGGTCGCATTGGGTCATATCAAAGCTATGCATTGCAATATCATAAAATATGCAAAGGTTGGAAACAACACACAATACGACGTTCGCCAATTCACCAAAATACTACATCATAAAATACGAGCAACTATAACTTCGCAAGGATTCTTGTTTTTACAGGGTATATTTATAATGGGCCTTTAAAAATAGCTTTTCTTAAGATGTCATTATTTATTTGCGCCAATTTGCTACTAACATTCGGTGGAAGAAATTCAGCGGGCTCGTCTTTTTAAATATACAAAACTATATTACAAAGTTCGAATGAAATTCATACGAGGACTAACTATTCCTACATATTTTGCCTTCTATGTATTCCGAGATATTCCGGTAAGTACACTTCTTTTTACTGTTTAGAATTAATGCATTTTTGAATTTATTAATATTTATAGTTCATTTTCTGGATTTGAAAACTTACTATAAAGGTCCATCCGCTGTCCACACAGAGATCACGTGTCCGAAAGTCACAAAAAACTGGTGCAATTATAATTTGATTCCGGACGCGGAATTGTTGGGCGATTGTTGTTCTTTAGTGCCCGTGTGACGACCCCGATGGAGATTTAGATTATTTTTATTTAAAAAGCACCTTGGCTGAAAGAGACGTGGCATATAACTCGATTTTCGTTTCATGTTTTTGCAAGATTTTGCCACAAAGAAAAACGAGAATTAAGACTACCAGACAATCGCTGCTGTATTAGGCTTCAAATCAAAGATAAATTAGTGATAACTCCCTATTCAACAGAACGTAAATTAAATCTTAGATATTCGAAGATCGCCGATAAATCGTGACGTATTCGCGGGACTGAATTCGGGTACAGGACCAAAATTATAACAGATCCTCGGTACTTGTTTATCGGATCAAGCCAATTAATTATTAATTTATTACAAACAAGTTGTTTTAAGTTACAAAGATAAAATAAAAACCCCTGGGAACATGTTCAAATAATTAATACTTTAAGAACCTTGAGATTATTAATAAACAAGTTTATCAACACCTACCCACAAATCTGTTACGAAAATTCTGCTAAACAATATTTAAAAAAAAGTAGTAGTTTGTAAATCGAAGTCTTCTATTGGTGATTAAACGAGCAGTTAAGTGCTTTCCCCAAACTTATAAGATAACGGAAAATACTAAATATCTTTTTTTATATGGAACCCCATATAAAATGTGGTAACGAAAGAGGAGCAGAGAGGCAGGAGATATTGCCTAGTGACACTGTGATGAGTCATAGTCCGGGCTGGTATCTCGCTGACTCCCTGGCTATTTATTACCAGGGATGACTTTATCTTACTAGTGACACAAAAATAATTGATCTCGTGGAACCCTGAGGACTTTTCCACGGAACCACCAGGTTCCGTGAATTCTTTGGGAACCCCCGTTTTAGCCGATTTTGTACGAATCTAACCCGTGCCTCCATCATGGGAATCAACTATAGAAACCCGATGACCGCTTGGCCATGCTACAAGGATACGTAACGTTTAAATAATCAATTGGGGTGTGTATATGAATATTTTTATGTGCAAACATTATAAGGTAAAGTGTGAATGAAACGACGACGTTGCGACTCGCGGGTTAGCCCCGTCTTTGTCGCCCTCGGCGGCCGTCGGTGAGTGTTTTGAGTGTGTACGCCGCGTTGGCCAGAGCAATTGGGTCAAAGAGGAGAGGATTATGATACAGAGACGTGTCAAAGAATTCGAACTACGAAGTATCACGAGCGAGTGCCACGTCCCTTTCGGACAATGTCGACAGCAATAAGTGTCTTAGAGCGGTCTCGCTCGTACTACTCATTACGATCCCAGTCCCCGTTGTTCATATCTCATATGCAAATGAGCTTTCCTTGGGTGGTGGGACTGCATAGGAGTCAGGCCTGCCAAGGAGAGTAAATAAGAACGTCACGTGTGCGCCGGATTTCCAAAGCGGGCTAAACTTTAAAAGTGGAAGATTGTATTTGCCTATTTGTAAAACTTGTTCATTTTGCCACTCGCGTATATTCAAGTAGCGGCCTCTCATCTCTCCTTTCAAAGCTTCCAAGCAAAATTCGTATCTTATTGTTCATCTATCAGTTATTCTCAACTAACCTCAGCCATATAAATATTTTACCGGTTTCCAAACTGTACAGGTATATCAATTTCACGATAACAAACGTATTCTGACAAACGGATTACTAATTTGATGACACTTGTTGGTCACATTTTATAATAATTGAGATAATGACGAGTTTGAAGTGTTGGCAATAAAACCATATTACGGCGGAATGTTGTCACATTACTGGCGGAAGTCGTATTGGGCCAATATTTCTTCTTTGACGCATGAGTGTAGAGCCACTTAATGGCTGGCCTTTGAAAGCGAAACTAAATAAATCAAGGTGGAGATGTTAAAGGATTTTCCATTTATTCTAAGAACAATTTTACACAAAAAAAACGTCGATATTACATACTGAAGATCAAACGAAAATGATAGTTGTTGTAGATAAAAAACTTAATAATTTGTTCTGGAGTTTGTATCGGGTTTTGATCTAACGAACACTAATAGCGGTTTATGATAATAGGCCTTAATTAGTGTTCGTTATTATATAAATGTCGCAGAAGGATTGTAAAATCCGCCATATTACATTATGGCTAGCTGTATGATGAAAAGGCCTGTTTTGAATTGCGGCGTGTTGACAATTGGCCGGATTGAATAAGATTTAATGAAATCCCCCGTAACGTGTTCGGAGCTTTGCGCTTTTCAATATGGCTAATCGAAAGGTAATAAAGCTGCAACACGGCTAACCGTGAAGTAGTACAACTTGGCATTATACACATCATCATCATCAGCGAAAATTGTCATCGCGTCAGAAATTTCTCAAATGAAGTTAAACAGAGGCATATTTGTTAACATTTAGTTTATCCACGTCTAGGCAAATGTACTACGTTCTATTATCACGATAGGTAACAATCCTATCGCCTAGTTAGGTACAAACTTACCGCGGGTAATTCAATAATACTGCCAACCTACCTATAGGGTACTGACCCGGGACCTCTGTGTTGCAGGCCTTGCGGCTAACCACTAGGCAACTGAAGCGATTAATCCGTAATAAGATTACAATAAATGAGAAATGATTTTAATCTTAATTTAAGCATTAAAAAGTCAAGTTTATTCAGTTTATTATTATTAGTTCAATATAGTTATTAGTTCAATATTAAATAGTGTTTTTCATGCTGCAATTTATTAAGGAACGACGTTATTTTTTGCATAGTGAAAGTTTCCCGGGAATGCTGCTTCCTATTCCGGAAACTGCGGAAATTGAACAGAGACTCAACTCAACAACTCTTAGAGAAGCATTGGTGTGGGGCCGACAGAACCTAGTCTAATTCGATCCCAAGAAGACAAGCTTGCTCGTTTTAGTCGTATCTCCTCATTTTAATAATACTGCAGTATTAGCCATAGCTGGTATTGGAATCCTCGTAGTTGACATTTCGAGCAATGATCAGTTTCGAAGTCAATAGGAGGAAAAGACTAAAGGATCGACTTGCCCCTTTGGCGTTGCGTAGAGACATTAATTCTTTATGCATTTTTACCGAATCTACCATGATCAGTGTTCTGAGGAATCGTTTGGTTTGATCGCTGAATTCCACCAGCGGACATTGGACAGCTTAAAATACCATCGTTTTTACCTCGACGTCTGGCAATCCTCAACTGTACGATTTCGTCGACATTTTTTGCCTTGAACAACTTTAGTATGAAACAGTTTGTTAGCGAAAGTATTTCCGAACAGACGGCTTCGGAGCCTACAAGAAAACAGCTTGTCCATTCCCAAAAGGTTGGCGACGTAACAGAAAGGCGTCTGGTTTTGCGGTTAATAACATGTTACGGTGATTAAATATTGAGTGCAGCCAGGAAGCGGAGCTGACCCTTAGTGGGTGTAACAAGTGAGCGCTTCGGAGCTTTAGTGGGAACGTGATCCGTTTAGTCTCCGTTATCTTCAATATAGGCACATACATTAAATGTGTTCTAAGTGACAAGTATTCTGTCAGCAGATGGGCAACCAGCGCTGGCTTCCAACGATGGAGTGTGGCGCAGGAAGTGTTCTCCTCACCCTGAGCAGCGAAAGCAGCCCGAGGTCGGTAGCGGGCCGCTCGGCTGGCGTTATTATTATAACTGGAAGCGATGATCCGAAAATGATATTTACACTCGCAGCGAGCGTCGAGTCATTGAGTTTTTGTGGAGACGGGTAATGAGAACAAGGTGTGTTGTATTGTGAGGGCGACCGTCAGTGTTTTTTTGGTGCCACCGTATGCAACAGTTTCCGTCACAGATATCCGATACCGCTGATGGATCTAGATCAAGCGTGACGTCCAACTGTGAATGGTCTTCGTATTCATTTGTCGGTTGCATTGCGCAGGTCGCCAACGAAATCGACGTGATTTAATCAGTTGCCGAAGCAGTGATGTCCCGACACTTGGATCGATTGAAGGTATCAATCTCGGCGTGTCGTGCGCCGGCCCGTTACCGACAAAAACGGGAAGGCACCCGGCACGTCGCGGCGCTGGCACATTCCGACCGAATACACCGCCCATTTAATCATTATCTATGAATATCGCTTTCGGGGCATCGAATTAACAAGCCTCATGTCGGCTCTTTATTGAGAAACAATTGTATTGATGCCCTTTAAAGAGTCGAAAGTTTAATTAAGTGCGAGCATTCATCGTACGTATTTACTCCCCTCTACTGCGATCTAGTGAAGTGATCTTTCCTTGTAGTAAGATGTGATTTGCGGACATTTCGGTTCGGATATCCCAAAACCGTATCCTTTTATCGAAATGTCCGGAGATGATCGTGGAACCCGCGCCGTCGGACGTGACGAGGTCGTTGCAAGACGAGCCGGCGAATTTCGTTTCCGTACCTGTGGGTAGATGAATTGTTGAGACACAGATAACGTTAAATGGCACTCACGCAATGGGAATATGTAGATGGTATGCCATTGTATAGAAAACAGTTTACCGTATGAAAATTGCGTGCTTGCGATTTAATTGCTATATACTATTAAATTAGAATAATAGAAGAGGGTGAATGTGTTACGTACTCATCAGAAACCATTACCAGTAATGATGTGACCAGCCGCGCTCTATACTTTGGAGGCTGTTTTGTTTCTTTAACGACTGTAATTGCGGCGTATTTAGTGAACATTTTCAATTTTACAAGTACACAATTATTATTTTTTTGGATTAATCGTACTAGTTACGGAGAGCTGTACTCGGCTATTTGTATATGTTAGACAATAAGTGTGGAGTGGAATTAACAGCCGAACAAATATCAATACAGTTTGCAGATTATTTTAAATCGGTCTATATCAGAAACCGAAACTGAACATAAGCGATGCAATTGATGAAGCAGGTGCCGAGAACGGAACGGCAAGAGTCCATATCATGGAGTTG
>DVZW01000443.1:0-10467 GCA_018237805.1 Mesosemia grandis
GGTGCAGTTACGCAAGAGTCTTATAATCCCAGACTCAAGGTTGGCAACGCACCATTAACGACGACGATATAGGCGAAGGTAATCTCTCACCATTAGGAGATGCATCTGCTTGTTTGTTTTCCTAGTTGTATATAAAAAAAGGTCCAACGCGGGCGAGAACCAAGCCTCAAACATCAGGACTGAGACAGCCGTTACGCTTCGTCTAGGTTCATAACGCTTTTCTTACACTCACGTCGATTTTGGTGGCTCTTGGCTCCTTCCTCTAAGGCGCGACCAATTTATTCAAAATAGATCCGTCGTAGTCGTTAACCCTTTATATAATAATAACTCTATATATAATAGTAGGTATATATACTACACACACCCATTATGCCCGTAGGGGTAAGCAGTTAATTTATATCTGTTTGCATTGGTAAAGAAAATCGGCTTTAATTCCTACTAACAGCTTTTCCGTAATAAGTAATAGTCTATAAAATACACAAAGCCATATACATTGTTTAATGTACCTATATATAATTTTAAATATAATTTTGTATATGGACACATTTTAAAGATACTATATCATGGAGACTTATCAAGATAATATAAGGTAACGCTTAATTAATCGAACGCCAAACACCACACAATTTACATTTTCAACGTTCATTATTCTTTCAAGCGGTCTCGTTAAAGGGAATGAGAATAATTTGTATAGAAAAAGTCATATTCTAATATTAATACATATATACAATGTAATGTATATTGTATATGTGTATATTATACATACTATTTAATATTCGTAAATACAAAGTTTTACGTTACGTCTATCGTACTATTTTGGCAATACCATTCAACATTTGTTATGTCTACTTCCGGAAGTTTCACCACAACTGACAACATCACGCACTTATGCTTGATTCTCATATCTAATCTTGCAAATCTCAATTCATATTATTTTAACTTCCTTCCTGAACCTTCTTAAAAAGGACAAAAAAAAACTATAGGCGATTTTGGTTTCGTTTTTGGTTCATATGATTCGTTGTTATTAAAAAAATCAAGTTTTGAATTCAGTTCAATTAAAATGTATATAATATTTATGTAACTGAACAAATATTTTATATAATTACCATATCTGCTCAACTCTGCCGTTAGAGATCGCTTATGAATCGCACAATGTAGAATTCGGGAGAAAGCTGTTCAGACTATATATAGAGGGCTGAACTAAGATACTCGTCTGTATGTAGCAGCACAGGAAAAAAATTAGATTATATACCCAGTAGCAAACGGCTAGTGTTAGCATTAGTAGTAATAAGAGACTCCGGACCCGCAGACAAACCAAGTAATTGGTTTTGCGAGGCTTAGAATTTAAACAAACATTTTAATGCACTTATTTTATTTATTTAATAAAAAGAATTTTAAAAAATGTTTTCGTACATACACACACACATGTGTACGTAACCAGAAGTGACAGTATTGTCTTGGCTGTGGAGTCTGCTTGTTTATTTTTTTATATAACATAAAATATTTTTTACGCACGATGATTACGATCTAGGAAAGAACGTTTTATGTTTTTTTTTTAATTTTCTTAACTTTTACACTAGTGAAACTTGTGTGTACAAGTTTCACCTTTGCCTACCCATTCAAAAATAATGGGAGTGAAGATATTTATTTTCTCATTTAAAATATTTTCAAAAGAAAGTGTACTGAACTATCATCTCAAATAGTACACAATATATTTGTATGTCAAAAAGTTATAAGTCAATTTAGTATAAAAGCGTTTATATCACACAACAATGCTAATTGGATTCTAAGCGTCGCTCGGCTATTGTGGTGTCACCCGTTTTGTTAACGCTTACGCTGAGTCATCACCGCCGAGTGCGATCGGATATTAATTATGACGAAGGCTTTATAGAATAACACCCTCGACGATCTCCGAAAAATCATTGTTTTACGTGACTTGATAAATTGTGCCATAATTCTATTTTACTTTGAAGTGCTATATTGGCCTTTTTAGTATTTTTAGAAGATAAAAAATAGCACAAACATATTTTTTTAGGTTTTCCAACTTTATAATGGTTTATTAAAAATTTATAAATTTAACATACAAAAATCACAATTAATGTAAATGCTACTCACAAAATTCACGCAAATTTTTTTTATTGAAAAACAGCTGAAAATAAATTAAAGGCTCGTCTGATGGTTACTGGTAATTTTGTATTTATCATAATTTGTTTAAAATTATAAAACTATAAAAAAATAATAGTCTTACATTGTTTAAAACAATATCATCACGCCCGGTATCTCCGAAGGGGACGAAAATTGTACGCACCAGCGGCGCTAATGTGTAATCGCCTGCACATGAATACCCGACGTTATTAAGTCCCATGACGTGCCAGGTGGTAAACCTGTCGCCATATCGAGCACATATTAATTTAAGAAACTTACCTGACATTAGGCGCCATACTGAGCCAGTATGGCACCTGAAGGCAGGTGCCAGAATTTAAACACGATCCGATTCTTTGGGGTTCAGAATGGAATGTTAAAGTGATTATTGTCAAATAAGAACAGACAAATAAAATAATGCATTGCGTTGTGCACTACTTACATAATCCGTTTTCTGTTATGATTCTAATATATATTTTCTAATATATATTCTAATATATATAAAGGCAGTCAGCTCGTGAGAAACTGTACAATGTCTTGTCCGGAACCAGACATTGTACAGTTACCCAATGTTATACGCCTAATAATAACATGACAGGTAACGTTACCTAGATAGGATAGGAACAACGCAGTATGTCAGTACAGATATTTTGTTATGGAATCAATAATGACAGCAAGTGAAACTGTGTATTGATATTTGTAACACTTAAGAGACTATGTGTAATGTAAGTTTGAGCTATGAAATACAAAAGACTGACGATGTAAAAAATGATATTCTTCCAGCATCCTATTTGTATATGTTTAAAATCACAGGATGGATACTACATAGGGCTACCTAGTAAGTTGTGTAAAATGATACCTTTCCAATAATGATAATGCAAGAATACAGGCACCGTTTTACATCAGTGATTTGTTTAGACACAATTATTTCTTAGAATTTTCATTTCTGTGATTCGCCACTCTGATTCTGGTTTCTGTGTTGGCAAACCACTGAAAAAAACCTCTGCCTATCTTTTTATTGAAAAATTTCTGTGAAAATATACATAATATATATTATAAGACCAAAGGAAAAATTACACGAAAACACATTACTCAGGTTTCACTACGACAGCGAGGCATCCTTAGTAGTTGACTGTACACCGCTAATGCAGATTACAAAGAGACTTTGTGTGACTTCGTGGAGAGCAGAGAACAGAAAAGAGCGTGGTTCTACTGCACCGCAAGGCACAGTACAAAGTCTTTATGTGCCCTACTTTCGTGGTCTTCAGCCAACTCCTGAAAATGCCTCGGTGTCAAAGTGAAACGTGCGTAGAGTATCTTTTTGTGTGGTTTTGTGTTCGTATTTCTTGGTAGTTGTATTGCGTCGCACATTTATTATGCGGGACTCTGACAAAATAATTTAATTTCGTCGTGTAAACTCGTTCTATTTGAATTAATTAATTTATTTTTTAAAAATCTAGCCGGTTTTTATGGGTGGTTTTGATGCTACACATAGAGATATTACACTAATACTTCTGAATGGGGTAAGCGAGGTGCGCAAAGTTGTAACTTAGGCACTTAACCTTTTTAGAGATCACAGGCGTGATGATATGTATGATATGTCTACACAACAGAAGTACCAGTTTGTTTTGTTAATAAAAAAAATATTTTAGCCAAGATTAAGACAATTTACCGGAACAAAATGTTTCAGTGTCCTGAAGTCCCAACTCTATGTATTACGACTTTATTTAAGTTTTATAAATTTCTTTGGTGTTGTTGGAAACTATTTCAAAAAAGAGTAGTGTTTTAAAATAATTTCATTTTATTAGACAAATGATTCTATCTTACCTAAAGTTACATATTATACATGCATAGACTATTGCTAGCAGTTTTGGGTGCCGAAAAATTCCACTTAGAATAATTTCCCCAAAGACTGAATCCGTCCATCTCTAATTTTAACTTCTTATAATTTACACCCTTATATTCAACTACAGTTGCCGTTTTACCCTCGCTGGATTTTTTTACCAAGTCGCATTTTCCTGTACTCCTGTAACCCCTCCGACCCTCATTTAAAGTTAGAATACACGTGATGGAAGATGAAAAAATCCACTAACTATAATTATCCCGAGAAGCTTTTTTTAACCTTCCAATATAATCGATATTAATAATACCTATTTAACGCGATTATTTATTTATACGGTATCCACCCGGCTTAACTTATTATTGAAGACAATATGAAATATTTTAACCCACGCATTCTGGTCATGGCGAGACTGCAGTGGCGAGTGGACACTCGTCAAGAGTTTCTAATGACAGATTAACTTGTTCGTTCGTAAGGATTTTGTAACGTTTTAATCAAGTTTAAAATGATCACCCGATCGAGGATATCTGCCAGGCGACAGATTTGACATTTGTCACATGATGAGATTTAACATCATCGGCTAGTCGTGGTTATACTAATACACGCTAGCGCCGCTGGTGCGTACTAGTGTCAGTTTTGTTTACCCCTTCGGTGATAATAGGCGCGTTGTTAATTATTTATTTATTTAATGCGTTCTTTGCGAAATTTGCGAATACAGTACCCTTTTAATTACATCGGCGGAAGACAGATGACGGAAAAAAATACCAGATCCCTACTAATTATTAATACCAGTGTTAAATCTAGACCCTTGAAAGGTGACCTTTGCCAACCTTATACGGGAAATGCGATAGACGTGATATGAGATGTAAAAGTGTAAATATCTTCATAAGGCCTGAAAGTTTATGTAATAAAGATATGTTTACAGATGTCATGTCGTAAGCTGTAAACTGTGAAGGCCCCGCCATTAAGAGCAGCCAGCCGTGTCGTTCTACTGCCCTTTATACCAAACTGTTATAGAAGAGAATACAAAAACGTATATTTATTAAACAGTTTGAGCAGACCTTCTTTATAGTGCTTTAAAACAAAACTAAACTATATATCATTATTTTATCTAGCAAAGTTGTTGAAATATGAACGATGTCTTTTGTTTTGTATTAATAGTCTATGAACGAATCTCAGTTGCTTGTCAAATTTCAATTACTCTTTAATAAAAAGCATACATCATTGTAACCACGCTCCGTCCCATTTATTTCAGTTCACTAGTCTATCTCTCTAATATTACAATTTAACTCTAGTTTTCATGAAAAGTTAGAAGAAAAAACACCCATATTTTTTTAAGTAACAAGGAAAACCAACTATAAAATACATTTTCTGATAGTAAAAGATAATACCGTCGCCTAGATATACCAAAGTTGTTAATGATCCGGTGCTAATAACCTAGCTAACCTAATCTTGAGTTTGGGAAGATAAGACTCTTGCGTAAGTCTACCCGCTGCTTTACTCTCCAAACCAGAACACGACATTGATGTGCTATTCGAGTATTTCATTTTTGTACAATGTGAAATTGAAGATTATTTTTTTTTACTTTTTAATTATATATTATAGGAATATACATTTTAACGCGTAAATTACTCAAATTCTATTCGTTTAATACTAAAGTCGAGAATGTTAACTTTACGTATTTTCTTAGCAGCGAAATTGTGTCATAAACCTATGTTTACAAACTTCGTGTCGTAAACTTTGATGGGTGTGCCGTTAAAAGCAGCCAGCCATGTCTCTCATTCAGTGGCCCTTATATCAAACCATTATTATAGGAAACTCGAAGCTATGTCAATAGTTTTGGAAACTTGCAAATTCATATCGGGGCTTTGACGGTAAAAACGTATAATTTTGCAATTCTGAATATATAATCTTAGATTTTATATTTTTGGATTTTAGAGTTTAGTTTAGTTCAAGCTTATGTTGTTGCCGTTGCCGCCATCAGTACCGCTACACCAACGAGGCGATTGTATATAATATGATTAATTAGAAACCCTATATAATTACACAATCGACGAAGCTGTTTGTCATTATACCTATATAATGATTAACACTGCTCTATCATTTGTTTCTCTATCAGTCAAATTTCACAAAGTTGCAACCATCAAAAGAGTGGTGTTACAAGTTTACATTTTCGCTCATAAATAATTTGTCTGTAATTTTATCTTAGTTCCCACATACATAATTTGATTCAAGTGTATTTTTTTCATAATTTTACGTTTATATATTGTTTTTATATTAGTTATAACGAAATATTTCTTATTCATTTAACGGGTTCTTACCGCGGTTTATTAGCGATTTCACTTCGCAATACTTCGGTACTGTTGCAAGCGCCATGATTACCGATGAACTTATTCAAACCGCGGTAAGAATCCGTTAAATATTATTAATATTTTCAGTGATGATAAAGGCGATAGTTAAAAGTGACTTATTCTTAACTATGTTTGATTGATATAAAACTAAGCCAATATGCAAGCTAAGAATCACAAATTTTCGTTACCACACTACTATTACAAATGTGAAAGCTTGGATGTTTGTTTGTTGCTTAGTCACGCCAAAACTACTGTACAGATCTGGGTGTAATTGAGTATACAGATAGACTACAGTTCGGAATAACATATGGCTACTTTTTATCCCGGCCAAATTTATAGTTGTTTGTGTTTTTACGCGGACGTAGTCGCGGGCGTCTGCTAGTATATTTATATATTTGGGTGGATATATCAATTTTTTTTAAATGTAAAGTTACATTTGCATTTATTAATGTTCATTATTTTTCTCACAGTTCGAAAATACTTAGATATGTATATAAGTAATGAAATATCTCGTAAAACATTATCATTATCATTCTTAAGATATAAACGGGACAAAACGCGTAATTATTGCACTTACTCGTGAAACACACACGAGTAAGTACAATAATTACGCGTTTTATCTCGTTAATATCTTAAAAGTATAATGGATCGCGTTAGTTTGATAAATCACTATCATTTTCAGTATTCTATTAAATTTTAGCGTATAGGTAGTAAATCATCGGATTTTAACCATATTGATTTTACTAGGTTGTATTTCGGCACATACTTGGTTTGTTTGTTAAATCAAGATTTATGTTACGCGTTAGACATTATTTTAACACACCAACAAATTTTTTATTATATTAAATGTATAGGAATCACTTGAGTGATTTCAGTGTAAGGATTGAACGCTATCAGCCAGCTCTTTGCGCTGCCTCTTTGTATAACGACTGCGTCTGTGCATCCCTGATAGTTTGATCTGCACTTTGCATAAATTATCTCTTGTCGTGTCTAGCTAATTCTACGTGTTAGTAACAGCGATGGATACTTTGTTCGCGTTACTATTTCTTGTTTATATATTTAAAGATAGGAATTCATGAGGGTTTTTTTTATTTTATAGGAAGACTAACAAGGACACTGATCTCCTCATGTTAACAGAAAACCACTGCCTATTGATACAGGAATAGGTAAGGCTGTGGCCACTATCAATCGGGGTGAGTAATTCCAAAACTCTACTACCTAGTTGCCACGATGGTGGTGGCATTTTTTGCTTTCACTCACCTCTTACGAGCTGCCTAGCAGAAAGTCAGTCAGGCAATTCTTTAGACGAATCCTGGACCAACACGCGGACGCGACGACTCGTCGTGTCGTCTTTGCCCAAGAAAATAATCTATAATAAAATCTCAAAGGATTTGGGATATCTTGCTTTCCAGAGCTCTTTTGGGGTATGAGAGTGAACCAAGCGCAAACATCACGATACACGCAAACCTGTTTGCTTTTTCAATATTCATTACTCCTTTCAAGCATACCCGTTGGTTTCGGGGACTCTCAACTCCGCTTTTGTCCAAGATGCGATGAATTTGGTCAAAACAAATCAATAGGGGTTTCCCATTAATACCTTGGGTCTACCATCAATCTACACGCCCTGTAAAAAAACAGACGTGATGATTTATATATTTTTATGTATATAGCGAGTCAGAGATAAAGTTTCTGCAGTCCACCAAACTACGATTTAATATCATAAACGTGAGGGGTGGTGAACATCTTTGTAGTCATTAGCATTCTAATGAGTCAAAAAGAAGAGGGCTAGAAAGAGATAAAATAATGTCGTAAAAAATGATACGGTGAGACATTTTCAAGGGTACTACTTTTTCGGAAGACAAATGTTTACAGAAATAAGCTAGTACTCTGGCTAATCTTTAAATAAATGTAATCACGCCCATTAATCCCGAATGAGTAGGTAGATGTGAGACTAGTACACACTAGTAGCGCTAGTGTCTATATGTAATACCCACGATCAGCTGATGATATTGAGCCCCACGATGTGACAGGTAGCAAACTTGTCGTCATATGGCATTTTTCAATGTCGGTCAATGAAGTTGTCTCAGAAAATTTGAAAAAATCATTAAGCCATTTCTTCGCCCGACCTGGGATTTGAAAACAGGACCCCGTGCATCTTATAACAGCAACAGTACCGCTATGTCAACGAGGTGATATGAACATATTCATTATTTATTCGCTTTTACCGCTATGCCAATCCCGGCCGTTGAATTTTTTTTTACAGAATATACGAATTTATATTTAGACAATCTGATAAAGCTGATTAAACCATTTTTTGTTATGCCCGACCCAGGAATTGAACCCAGGGCCTCGAGCATTTTACACCGACATCAGTTCCACTATGCCAACGAGGTGATTACGTGAGTGTCGTAAAGGTGACCTTTCATCACCTTTTGCGACTCCCACAAAAGTAAGAAATGGTGACATTATGGGCCGGCACTATTTGACTAAATTTGTATTTATAAACTGTAATAAAAAATATAAATGAGTTAGAAAACAAGGTCCTATTTATTTTCCTTCACCATTTATCATGTCAAGAGCGTTGAAAACGCAAATAATGAGGTATTTAATTTCTCTTGTACATTCAATTGTGTATTTGCAAGAAAAAAGTATTCCTCAATTTAGGGCGAAAGAATTGAAAGGAAAAACAGTTAAACTTATACATTTAAACATAAAGCAACAATGCTAAGCTATTTGACGTTTTAGGCCCTTCATTATTTTACGTGTCTTTTCTTATTGTATCCATCCTATCAGGATTCTGGTAATGTAACACTGAATTACGAACTCAAAGACAAAATTTTTAACTCATGACTTAACCTGTTTTTAAGTCATGAGTTATAAATTTAACATTTTGAATGTATTTGTATTATTGTTTGAATCTAATTTTCACTTAGGGGAGGAAGTGTTTGAATCTGGTTTTGTGAGCATTAGTCATACTTCCTCCCTAATGTATGAGCAAGTATCTATAAACGGCAATGATTTATTGGCTCGTATTTATGAAATCAATATATAAAGGAAATATAATAATTATATATGATCTATTTTTGGACTTATTTCACAAATTTATGTAAATCTATCACCATTTCGGGCTTGTATCTAATCCCGGAAGATAAAGTTTTAAAAATAATTAAATTTTATAATAAATAAGAAAATTTTAAAAATAGATTAAATATATTTTTGTCCTCGATCATGTATATCAGCTACCAAAACTGGTATCAGTATATCGAGGAACGTGTTGAATTAAGGAAGAGAAAGTACACCCCTTTATATTCCTCAACTCTCTTATCTTCACACATGCCTATTTCGCCATTACTAAAATCACCTTATATGTAAGGTAATAATACTTATATAAAACACTTTTGATTCAAAACGTTCGTTGATATCGTACCAGTGTCGGGACTTGATACAGATCGTGTGAATCTTGATGTTTGACGCTCAGTTCTTTTCGCTTACTCGACAAGGTCCAGGCAAAGGTATAATGATACTAAATAATACTTAAAAGTAAATATAAGTATTATTATATTAATGTATTATATTATTAATATTACACATTATAATAATAATACTTTTATTGGACAAAAGCAAAGGTTCATTAAACCAGATTATTCTTTACATAAAAGAGGCATTTAATTTATTTGCTTCAAATCGCACTCTGAATAGGCAACATTAAATCAGCTAAAAGTTTGATATCACTATTGGCGTCCAGTCAGGTATTGATGTTGATAGAACACAATACTATGCTACGTTCACAAGTTTGATCAATACAAAATGAAGAGCGAATATCAATGGACCTTTTAATTGACAGTTGCTAAAGTTTAAAATAGTCAACAGCGTAATAGAATGGCGAAGTTTGAAATGTAAAAACCATTTCAAAAGCTGTTTGCTAATAGAAAAATTTCGAGCTTTATGAGCGTTTTTCATGTTTAGTATTTTAGTTATCTACAAAATAGATAATCAGAAAAATATATTACAGAAACTGTATGAACCAAATAAAGTTTATAAATATAATCACGTTTATAATTATCGCGGGGGGGGGGGGGGGGAGCGAAGAAAATAGTAAAAAAAAATTATGCTAGAGTTTTTCTGGTTTACCCC
>DVZW01000444.1:0-10462 GCA_018237805.1 Mesosemia grandis
AGGGCTAGCCCAGGCCAAAGGCCCGCCTGAGTCACCACCACACGAGTCCTTATCCACTTCGCCGCCGGCGCATAACTGCTTTTCATACACTTGAGGTGTTCTGAAATAAAAAATACATATAATAAAAATGTAGAAGAGTTTAATTCTGTACATTGAACAAAAACTAAAAAAAAATACTCCTAGGCATCTTTAAACAAATCACGCCAAACAAACCAACAAACAAGCCAAACAATTTCATTTTGAATTTTTTTTCCTGTTTGTCCTTATACACATAAGGCTGTGACACAAAAATTAAGCTTTTATATAGCTATTAGTCGTCGGCAAAATATATCTATATAGGCATCCGCAAACGAAGTAGCGAACACAGCTAGTATCAAATATAATATTATTGTAAAGCTAAAGAATTATGGAACTTTACTTTCTCATAACGTGACATTGGCGAAATTATTGTGCTGGTCACAGTAGAACCCACAAAATTAGAATTGAATTGAATTGAAGTCATTGGTAAATGCTTACCCGCTATAGATTTTCTGACACTCGCTGTTACTTATAATAGGTAAGGTTACGCTAAGTAACACAGAAGACTGTAAGCCGTCCTCGGTAGCCCCCCACCCTGCGACCACTGCTTTTTCTCCGTCCAAATCTTCGTTTTGCAGCTTCGAAGACCCGGGTAAGCAAATGGGTTTCATACTATCTGAAATTTTAAACACGTGTTTTGTATTACCTATATCCGAAATTTTAAATACGTTTTGTAGTACCTATTGCTCGAGATATTTGACAATCGAGAAACATTTCACAAGGAATAAATGCAAAGACCAAAGCTAGTCATATAAAGAATTCTAAAACTGATGTAGCATTCGAAAAAAAGTGTATCCCTGAGGAACCCTTTTAAACTTTAAATAAATAAAGTGAAATAGTTAAAGTGCTATAAAACAATTAATTATTAAACTATTTCCAAACTAACTCCGCTATAATTATTGTTATATCATCATGTCAGGTCCCTTGGAGGGTGCAAAGAGAACAGAGCATGAAAACATCACGTCTCAAGCACCCACTTCGTCTACGTTCATAAATCTTTTCATTCTTTTGAACTGGGCTATAAGATGTAGAAAATACAGAATAGAGAAATAAAATGGAAGTAGCATTTAGACAGACGCCTTGTATCACCTAATACGCGATTCAATAATAGTCATATCTTTAATTAAACTCTTTTCGTTATATCGTTAAGTTCAAATTCATTTGTACTATTATAATTATATAGTAACTAAGTAAAAATAATCCAGAAATAAACGATGAATAACCTAAGAACATGGAAGCATGGCGACGATGATTTACATACTCTACTTTTTATCATAACCGCACACTATAATATAGTGTGCGGTCTCCATTGTTTAAGGGTGAGCAAACAAGATGAATAATTATTTATGATCTAATAACATATTATGACCTAAAACTAAAAATCAATTGATATACAGACCGTCATAACATAAATAACATACGGCATAATTGACTGAAATAGCAATCAAGTAACTTTTAAGTAATTAGCCGTTACACCTATGCATAAGACATCTTAATCGTAACGCAGCTTTAATACCATATCTATAGCGACGGTTATCTCTTACCATGTAGAGATCAGTCTGCTTGTACAATAAAAAACAGTCCCGTAAAATAAAAGCCAAACCCTTACTCAACCCTCTGCTACTTTTTCAGTGGCGACTCGCGATATTTGTTTAAGGGAATTAAAAAAAAAATTCAATATAATGATAACTTATTATATATTTTTTTATTAAAATAAAAAATACATAATATTATTATATCATTTTCAATGACGATGTCGTTCCAACATGCACGAGCTCCATAGCTCGAGTCCCAGGTCGAGCGAAAAAATGGTATAATTTAATTTTCAGATTTTCTGTAAAGATCACTACCCGGGACAGGGATATGTGCCTTATCTGGCGACAAGTTTGCCTCCTGTCACATGATGTGACTTTATATCATCAGCTAATCGTGAGTATACTCGTACATAGTAGCGCTACTGGTGTGTACCCCTTCGGGGATAATGGGCATGATGTTATTTATTCATTTTCAATGACACACAAGCTATTTTATAATACTTGTTTTTAATAAAAAAATAATGTGTTTATGACTGATATTCGACTACGAATCCGCTGCGTTTATTTCTTTACGTAAGATAATTTGTCACTATAAGCGAGCGGCGGTCCAATTTCTGCTAATGTCTCATACGATATCTTTGTGTGTTCCTTTTTTAGCTCTCATTTAATTTGGTGCTATGCATTGTAATGAAATTTGTGTCATAGGAGCGATTGCGCAGGCGCTCCATTGGAAGCAACTTGACATCAAATCAGAAGCTTTAGAATTATACAATACTAGAATTATATAATATAGTGTATACACAATTATAGTCAATTATTTATAGCCTATACTATAGAAGAAAGCTATAGGCCTTATAGCCTTCATCATTAAATGAACTATCCAATACAAAAAGATTTTTTGATTGAGCGCCTTCAATCAACTAAACAAACAAAAAAATAAACTCTTCAGCTTAATATATTATGATTATAATAAGATGCTGAATGTTACTTCCGATACGAATTTAGTCCTAGCCAAGGAACCTTATTGACAACTAAAAAAACCTCAAGAAATATGTTTAAAACGGGGATTTTAGCCTCCGCGTTTTGAAAAACCTAATAAAAGACGTCACTACTGTTACCGTCATAGGGGTTCAAATGTATCCTTATATTATATATGTATTAAATAGCAATTATAATGTGTAATAAATAATTTCCATTCACGTCAGCAAATGTATTGTTGTAACCACATATTTAAGTTAAATGTAATGTGTTACACGCGTATTATCCCCGAACAGGGTTTTTCTTAATTTTTTTTTATATCATCACGCCAGCTCCCTTGCGGGGTAAGCAGAGAGAACCGAGCGCCAAACATCACGATTCCAACTCCCGTTTCGTTTTATCTACATTCATAACTCTTTTCATTCAGTCGTCTTCGTCTAAGGCGCGGTATATGTATAATATACCGCGCCTTAGGCAAATAAGTAGATCGTTTTGCATGCGAGGTAGAAATATTATACTATAGTTTTTTCCGATCATATTTTCTCCATAACGTTTGTTATTTATCGGACGTTTAAAAAATTTTATCTTAGATGAATATTATATGGAATCAAGGTACAAAATAAGGCAGTATTTTTTAAGCCTTGCACGGTGCAAAAGTTAAATTTTAGGTAACATAACGCAGTTACGTTCTAATGGTAGCCATACACCATCCTTTCTATGGTCCAATCGGCATGACGCTGCAAGCTTGATCACATCTGCAGTACGTCTATATACACCAGACATATATAACTGTCATGCCAATCCACGCCCCTACATGGATATTCTATTTGATCCAATCGGTAGCGACACGTCGATTGGACGATAGACAATATGGCCACACTAAGAGAGCTCTCGTCGAGAAAATAAATGATTGGAAATGCTACATGTGCGTATAATGTAATACTAACCTAAAGAAAAGTCAGCAGGTTCCGCAAGTCTTATGAGAGCTATGTCGTCGACTAGTGTCTGAGGAGTGTAGCCCGGATGTGCAACAACGCTGTCAATGGAAACTTTCTGAAAAAAAAATGATAAATCATATGAGAAAACTTAGATAATTGCAAAGGACATTAAAAACTTTAGAAGCAGCATACGTCGTAATATGTATGGGAACCGCTATTAAAAATATCACTAATACAAAAATTCAAATAAAAAACGTAATAGTGGAAATGAGTTGGAACTTAGTCTTAACACACAGTTATATTAAAAGATATAAAGCGTTAGAAGCGTTTTAAATGGCTTCCAATTCGACATGACGAAATACACCTATGTATTTTTTGTCTCCTCTTAAAGAGGTCGTAGTCAACAATTGAGTTAGAAGCGCGTCTAACACCAGCCATCTAGCACACAACACTCAAAAATGTTTTTAATCTGCCACGATAGATGGCGCTTCAGTGAATATTAAGCTTTCTAAATCACGCTATTAAGATTTTATTGCGAGTAAAGTCGGTCCCAAGGTAACCGTTCGTTATTTAGGGACTAGCATTGGCGTACTATTAATTTCGACTATTACATATCTAACTACAGAGCTTGAGTCTGTACCAAAAATTCATACTGATCCGTTCAGTTCTGGCGAAATTGAGTAATAAAGATACATGCATTGATTCAAATTGTCATATTTATATTATTAATAAAAGTGGAAAAAGTATGGAACAATTCATATAGTAAAGTAAATTTAACGTCTAACACATTTGTAATTTTGTATTCTCAAGATATGTACATATGTAGGTAGTGTGAAAAAATGATGAACACTTGTACACATAAATAATAGTATGGATGTCCGAGCTTTGCTCGGTATTTACAGTTTTGTTTATTTTATTTGCCTGACACGTTTCCTAAAAATTAAATTTAGCTAGATAGATCAACCGCCCTACATACCAAATTTCATGACAATTGTTGGAGCCGTTTCCGAGATTATATTATATTTAAAGATATAAGGCGGACCTATCTATACTATTAATATAAAACTAAAGAATTTGTTTGAACGCGCTAATCTCAAAAACTACTGAAACAATTTTAAAAATGATTTTTGTGTTGGATAGTCCATTTATCGAGGAAGTCTATGGGCTATGAAAAGTTTTAATTAAAAAGTATTCTCCCACCCAACCCATTGACAGGAAAAACATTGAATTTTTTGTAGAATTGGTGTACAGATACGTGAAACCAAGCCATTTCAGATCACGAGAACATGTTATTAATATCTGGTAAGGAAATGATACTAATTCAAATATTTTAATCACACCGCTACAAGTAGACGCACCGCTGCTACTTCTAAGCTACCCAGTTCAAAACCTTCAAGTTTAATATATACTAGATGGCGTCCGCGAGTTTATCTACGTAAAAAATAATTATTGATTTTTGGAAACCTCTATCCCCTATATACTTTCCCATCTTTCAGTGAAAGTTCCATCAAAAACCGTCGAACGATTCCAGAGCTGACCCCGGACAACAAGAATAATATTAAAAAAATGGTTATTTATGTATCGTAAAAATAACACACTGCACTTGAACAAACTTTTAAATTTACAGGCTTATACTTCAATTTTATATATTAGTATATATTACTTACCCGAGATCTTGGAGCACAAACCAGATCCCCTTCTTGTCTTACACAATCTGGATCTGTTCTTGTGTCGTACTCTCCCAGAATGACTGCTTTTAATTTAAGCCTGGTTCCCAGGTACGAAACACAATGTGCCGCAGTCAGTACATACCATTCCGTGATCAACGTACCCCCACAACTCAATTTGGTTCCACGAGCTGTAATGTGCAAATAAATAACTTAACACTCAAACGACAATAAAAGTCCAAAAATAATAGTCATATATTATGTCTTTTTTTTATTTTTATTGTATGGCAAGATAAACGAGCAGTTGGATTCCTGATGTTAAGAGAAAACTTAAAAATTATAATGATCTTGTGAAAGGTAGACGTGTCTTTTTTATATTATATCATCATGCCAGGTTCCTTGTGAGGTAGAGAGAGAACCGAGCACCAATCATCAGGATATCGTCTATTGTTTGCCTTCCGATATAACAAAAAAAATTTGCTACAAATAATGATTTTTAAAAACCATGAACGTAAATATTTCCGTATGTGCCTCAAAGGCACAGTCATCGGAAGCGAAGAGAGTTCATGAAAAGAATTAGGAATGTCGCGGAATCGAAATGAATGTGTCTGAATTGTGATGTTTTGCGAACGGTTCCCTCTGCTTACCCCGCCAGGGACCTGGCATGATATAATAATAATATATGTAAGATACAAAAGTGCTACGAAATTTCAGTGCAATTATCACGCATAATACGCACGTTATAAATAAAAAAGTACAAGTGATTTAGATTAAAAGTGTTTACTTTCATCAATATAAAGTGTACGATTTTTTTGATCTCAAGTAGTAAAGCTTCTTTACCTGACTCATACATTAATAGTACCATCCATGGCATTTCAAACAAGTCTGTCCTATTGCCACCATAGATTCTATTAGATTCTATAGTCCCACATTGAGTGGGTAGGAGTTGTAGTCTAGGATGATCACTAATATCTGGTAAGGAATTTAGGGAGTTACTATTGAATCCTCCATTTTTCTTATTGGTAAGTTGATCACGGTTTGTGTTTGAAGAATACGGGTCATATTGGTCTGTTGAAATTGGTCTACTGTTTGAGTGATCATTTCTATTATGAAATACGTTTGAACCTTCATCGCTTAAGCTTAAGGATTCGCAGCATACCTGAAAATATAAAAATATATATTTATTAATCGTCCAAGAGTTAAATGTATAAATATTTGTTAGTTTATTAATGCAATATCAGTGCGAGATGAATATATTTTTAATAATTCAATGGAGCTCCTAATGGTAAGAGATAACCGTCGCCTAAAGAATATGATTTGTTTCTTTTCTTTTTGCTCCGTCTCCCGTTCCCTTCGCTGTAGCTTCTTTACACTAGACTCGATAGTACCTCGTAATGACACTGAGCTATGAACTCAGGTCGCCTAAGGAAAAACTAATATCAGGAGTATGAAAAATATCCTGATTCCTTCCCTTTGAATGCAGATACAGCGAAAGATTAAAGCCTTAATTTACTACGAGATTACACCTTACTACGAGAAATTTTGCAATAAGAATTACCTATGCACCACGGTTTTTATTGGCCAAAATAGGGACCTAACAGCGATAGAATATTTCCAGTGAAGGTAAAACAAAATCGCTTACAGGCACGAAAGTTACACCTCGTGTCAATTACGTTGGAGTAAAAAACAACACCGGATTCATAGCAAATGTTATCTAGCATTATGTTACATTCAGTTTGCTAAAGACTACACTACACTACATAACAGATATGTTATGTGCAGATTGTTCACTTTTGTTATCTATATGTAACACATTATACACAACAGTATAGAATAGGATATTAATCAGGGCGAGTGGTTACGATGATGGCGACTTGTTTACTATTTGCAACGCCTATCACAAGTTACTGGATAGGAACGCGGTGGGCCCTCCTCACGAACTCATGAAGATTAGAATACAAATAGGACTATAAATGTGTCCGCCAAAAGGTGTCAAATAAAGATGGCGCTGCAATAGCAAGAGTATCTAATACCCTTAAACGAACCGTTCTTGTATATCTGAATTTTGGTTCGGCTCCAACGATTAAAATGAAATGTATGCAGGGGGTTTCAGGTTCTAATCTCCACGCACGGACTGATAAAATTTTAGCCGTCATAAGGTCAGTACTAGACGCCATAATGTACATACCATTAACACAATACAGACGAAGATATTTTTACGATAAAAAAAATTAAATTTTAAATTTTATAATTTTATTTTTAATTTTGAAACGGATTATACCGTACTTTTTAACTATCTTATAGTATTACAAATGTTTAACTTTCGACGGAAGGATCTGGATTAAATTTGGAGTAGACGACGGCTATCTCTTGCGATCGGAAGATCCAATTCTATTTGCATCCCTATACGATAAAAACAACTTGATCTGACAGAACAGAAAATTATATAGAAATAACATGTAGACGGAATCCTTGTATCGCTTACTGAGCGTGGCCTCGCAAAATATACCACGCACTTTCTGGCACTTCAGTCGCAGAAAAGCCCTTGAATAATTAACTCGATTATTTTAATGAAGATTTTGGGATGTTGTTATAGATTTTAAGTGTGTTATATTAAAGCGATTACATATTGACTTATGCTTTATAACCTACTTCGAAAAGAAAGAGGTTGTCATTCGGCTGTACGTTTTTTGTATGTTACGCGATTATTCGGGCAATTACGAATCGATTTTAATGATTCCTTTTTTTGTTAGGTAGCTTACAGATGTAGTACAAATTCCGTATAAATTTTATGCAGATCAGTTTTACTTTTGGTGAATAAAATGATGAATATTAATGTTCTGTATCCAGTCTCTATAATAAACAAGTGTATTAATGTAAGGATATATTACACGATACTTAAGGAAAACCATAACTAATATTAATTATGTACCTTCGTTAATAATAAAAAAGGATTTCAACTATAACCAGTTTATCTGGTATTAATAAAATAATAAACAATCTTGAAGCTTCATATAATCTTTATTTAATAGGTCAAACAGTGAATAAACATGTTTGTAACAGACGAAGCGTTTGCATGATGTGTGTTGATCAAGTTGATCAACTATTGTTATGTATGACTATTGTCAAGTTATTATTATATCAGGAAAAGGTCTTATTGGGTTAAGTAGAGAGAGCTGAGCGTCAAACATTACATTTCACACCCACTTTTTTTGATACTTCAATTTAGGAGGATATATCGACATATTGATATTAAGATGTTCGATGATGTATTTTTTAAGTAAATCTCTATGCAAAGTCGATATAGAGCGTGTATCGTTATATTGTGTCGAAATGTCTTTCATGATGTAAGTGAACGCTAAGAATGGATTTTTAGAAATTTAATTCCCGTGAAAAAGGGGTGTGAAGTTTCTATGGAATTTTGTAAATAAAATCAAAGTACACGCGGACAAAGTCGCGGGCGTCAGCTATTTTGTGTATAAATCGTTAAAAATTTACTTTGTATTTAGTTTTAATATACATTTATTAAAATATATCAGAGGTATAGATAATAACTATCCTCATCCGGTGAGATACCACAATAGTCTGTGAACGGAGCAACAACCAGAAAAACCGATAATAAAATTTGCATAATATTTATTTACATTTTTGCCTAATATTTATACACAGTATACTAGTGGCCCACCCCGGTTTCGCCCGTGGTACATAGTCAAAGTTTTATAGCCTTTTGCCTTCTCCGATAAATAAAGGGATTATCCAACAGAAAGAGTTCTTAAAATCGGTCCAGTAGTTTTGATTAGCGCGTTCGAACGAACAAATTCTTCAGCGTCATAATATTTTATTATTAACCAGCTGTGCCTGCGGCTCCGCCCGCGTGAATAGCTTACAACCTGGTCGGGGAATTTCTCGTTAGATTAGTAAAGTTTGCATCAAAATCCGTTCAGCCATTATTACGTGATGCGTGGTCAAATAAACAGACAAACTGATATATAAATGTAGAATAGCTGAACCGTCTTCCTGCTAGGCAGCTCGTAAGAGACGAACGTAAGCTAAAATTTTTAAACTGCTGAGCAATATGTTCAATATTTTTTTCTACTCTTTCCATTTGGAACAGTTAAAATTGTCAATAAAAGAATAACCTAGAATTGGATATGCCCACAGACTGGCCACAGGTCACACCATAAGTTTTAATATAATAGTTATAATCTTTAATATTATAATTAGCTAACTATTGGTCATTAGTAAGTCTACAAGTTTCGCCTCTGCCTATCCCTGCGCGGATAATATGAGTAAAGTTAATTTATACATTATTCATAGAGTAGGTCGCCTCGTGGGCATAGAGGTACCGGTGTCGGTCTAATTTTTTAAAAATTTACCCCGAACAGGTTTTTCTTATTAATATTAATTTAAATATTCCATAATTATTCGGCAATCAACCGAATATGCGGCGGAATACGAACATGAAAACAAACCGAATTGCGGAAATCAAAATGCAGAAATCGCAATCGAGGCAGATCGTTATTTCCTAAGTTTAGATTAGCTAAGTGTAGTAGATAATTCTTAGTAGTAATTAAGTGTAGATAATTCCAATATTTGGATGATAAACACACATGGAAATAATTTCAACACCAATGGTAATTAATTTCAAATAAAAATAAAATAACTGTTTATTTGTAGAATAATTTTACTTAGTTATTTTATACTGATACATTTTTAATCTTTCGTCTTTTTTTATTTTGCAGTTCGGTTATTTTATTTAACACAACAGTAGCTGTTACTACTGTACAACTTCACAATATATAATTGGTTTTGAAAAAGGTATCTTGCAGGCTCTTCCCACAGAGCCAGCCTTCCGAACCGTTGATAGAATAACTTGACGATCTATAAATGCTTTTAAATTTTTACATAGATAAGAATAAATGATTTTGATTTGATTGTGATTTGAATGTACCGAGTAAAAATATTTGGCCGAACATTCAGCGCATCTCTATTAAAACGCTTACCAATGGTTCATCGTACTGGAAGCCGCAGCCAAGATGCTGCAATTTGTTCTTCAAGTACACGGGCATCGGTGATCCAGCATGATGGATCTCGTTTAGAAGAGGAGTACATTTCGACAAATGTTTGCATTTTCCGTAACCCGATCCCGTTGAACATTCTTCATGTAAATGCACTGCAATTAAAATAATTAAGTTAGTACTAGATGTATATATAATAAATATATGCGTACTAGTTTCACCTCTGTCTACCCCTTTGGATATAACAG
>DVZW01000445.1:0-10462 GCA_018237805.1 Mesosemia grandis
CAACACGTGACAAGACGGGGAGGATTAAAAAATCGATAAATTGGTGTGACGTAGGTTATGGAAGGCTCCATAAACAAGTAATAATAGTTGAGGTAGTGGCGGCCGACGGCGCCCCGGCCGGCCGCAGTGACGCGCTAGTCAGTCCGCCGACATCACAAACGCTTCCCTCCGCTTCGATTGCTGCAGGAATACTGAACATGTTCGGTGTTTACCATATAAGATTATGTATAGTTATTTTCTATAGCCAATTCTTGAATTAATTTTAAATCCGCATTGATTAAATATTATAAGTGTACAGTCCACCGCAGAAGTGGCGAGGTGTGATAAAAACGAATTATTTATTAACGGTAAACGATTAATGTAAAATATGTAACGGATTGTATCACTACTGTTGTATGCTATTTTATAAGTAACAAAATAACTTAGGGTCACGTTTGATGCGCTTTTCTGTACTTTTGAGGTGGACTGTAAAGAAATTAGTTTTATTCGTTTAATGATGCCAATGTAATGAGATTTTGTAATGGCAGCTCTTGCGTTATATTTAGATTTTTTTAAATCGATATACATTTATGACTAAGAATCGCATTGACTTAACTTCCAGTATTTTTAACTAAGACTTAGTGTAACTGATTGTGTTTGTATTATCTTTTTTGTGACACGTCCCCCATGATTTATCAACTGCTGTGAGTTTTCGGGACGTCCTCTTCAATATGACTAAAACTCCTGTAAATATGTTAACGTTATCCAATAGAATCGTCGAACCTACTTAAGTTTAAAAACAAAATTCTGAATTACAAAATATGTAGTCGTATTTTTCAAAATATATTACCGATAACGTTATAGATTTTTGGGTTTTGTCTTTATTTTAATGTGACAGAGTAAAAGTAAAGACAAGATTCCTCATACAGTATGAAAATCTAACATTTGTTTTTCCCGGTATGGAGGTGGGTATAGTATTAAAAAATAAAATGTGTATCCTCTGTCGTTATGACAATGGGAGCTTTAAATATTTTTCTATTATTCCCCTCTCCGAGTCTACGGGACGTCTTTTGTACATAATCTATATCTACTAATATATAAATACTAAAGATTTGATTGTTTGTTTACATTGATTTTGAACGATTTTGAAAAAATATTTTCGCATTACAGTATCTGTGATGAACACCGGCGATAGAATATTCTCAAAAACGTTAGGGAGCCGTATGAGAACTTCGATAATGTAACCCTTGTGAAATAAATATTTTTATCACTAAAACGAAAACGGACTTCCATATAAGAATATCATCCATGTAGACTAATACTTATTAGAGATAACTCAAAAAACTGGCACACACCAGTCGCGGGTGGTGAATATTTTCACAAAATCTGAATAAGTAATGAGTTTTTTTCGCCCGATCCGGGATTCAAACAGGACCTCGAGTATCAGAGACCGACACCGGTAACGCTATGCCTAAGAGGCGACAATATTTCATAATGATTCTATTTCACTAAGTGCCGAATGAAAAGTGTGAAACAATGTCATTTGTAAACTTTATTTCTAGCCGTCTATGTATGACGTATAAGTAATGGCCTATTAAATTATCGGAAATATATAAATGATTAAATGTTTATTATGTGGTCGATTTGGAGAGGGCCGTCCCGAGTGCTCGCGTCAGCGCGGCGACCGTTTAGTTTGCTTCCAAAGAATTTGTCCAGAATTAGACACTCCATTAAATGGTATTGAAAGTGGGACAAGTTATTTTTCTATACATATTATTTCTATGCAGCAGTTAAGTACACCAGTTAGTTTTTGTACGTACGCCGATTGTAGGTGTAAGGTTTATACGGTATATTTGAGGATGTTTTCCTTTCGCGTCACAAAAGCTTGTATTTATTTTGCACTTTACCATTTCAACGACGATGTTATAACAGGCTGATATGGTATCTAATACTATTACGCACTATGAGTACAAGTAAAATCATTGAGTAGATTTTTTGGTAATGTATGTACATAAATATATTTTTTGTTCTATGGAATTGAAAAATAATCTCTAAGAAAAATATACGTGTCTGTACCAGAGTACGCAGGAACAAAGTGAAACTGCTTTATGACATTTTTCTGTTATTTATAACATCACAGAAATTGGGTTGATAAAGTAAGTTATATAAGATAACTAACTTATAAATATTTTATATCCAATTGCACAATCTGGCAGCGTCGGAATACGCGCGCGTCTTTGGCTCGCTGTGTACTGTTAACTCGCGGTACCCGTGTGACTGATGCCTAGCACCAAAAAACATGGCGCGTAACCGGAAATCGTAACGATTTTCTGTAAAATTTCTCTCATATTGTTGCTTAACAACTAAAAAAAAACATGGCGCGTATCCGAAAATCGTGACAATTTTCTATATTTTTTTTCTCATACGTCGATAAAGAAGTTTCATTTTAATATAAAACACCAATGAATTTAGCGCACATATATTTATAAAATAAAAATAGTATTTAGCCGAACACATTAAAAGTAGGTGATTTATTTTATAATTTGTGATATTGTACTTTGTGTGTTGGTTTTTTGACCTGTGGCTTTGAGGTGTTAATTGATAATTTTTTCAATGATCTTGAATTTACTTGATATAAGTTCAAATCAAATAAAATTATCGTGCTAAAAGTTTAATAACATATCTTTGTTTGTATAATGAATCGTCGTTGCAATTTTTTCGTAGGATGGAAAGCGTCCTTAATGTATTATAATGACTGATAGATCTCTAATGGGTTCTGGCAACTGAATGATTGGGAAACATACTACCGCGCGTTTCTTCCGAATAAACTTATATTGGTGTAATTAGCCAACCTACTGTCAGAATGTTTATCCTATTGATTAATGTTTTGACAAGGCTAAATAGTTGTATTAACACTTTATTGTAACGCCAACTAAAGGTGCATCAATTAAAGCATTGATTATTGTCGCTTAGCTCCATTGCTATCAGCACTTTAATTTCAATTAAGTGTGTAATTAATTACGACTGATAACATGAGCTTAGAGAAGGACAGATATAAATAGCAAACATATGGACTATCATGCGTTAGAAAAAGATGACAATAAATTGCGCAATACGGGACATCGAGTTTTCTTTAACTAATTGTCTATTTGCCAGTTGTCAATTCGTATTGGAGATGTATTAGTGATTAATGAAGGTACACTATAATTATATGTGATACATTTGAGATGTGACTCGTAATTCCGATATTTTTTGCATTCCCACTCAAAAATGATGTCAATTTTTAAATTAGTCTCGTAAGGGCTGACGCACATTGGACATTGTGTATAAAGGTGAACGCACACTGCAACTATATTCCCCACTTTTTCAATACATTTTTTTCTCTAAGCTCTTTTATAATAAAAAAGATGAATTAGATTTGAGAAGTTTTGGATTTAGATTTGAAAAATTTTATAGCATACGTTTTGATTACAATTCTGGAAATTCATAGATACTCGCGAAGTTCATATTACACCTTTTTAGCAGGTTCATAATATATGTCTTTTGTAAATAATTAGCGACTCGCCCCGACTTCGCTTCTACTCAAAGGGTCGTTTGATGCCTTCCTCTAAGCATTAGCTATTGAATGGAAACAATATTTACTGTTGCGACATTGTCGACTGACAGTTGCAGAGGCTAACGCACTCGAACAAACATTCTTCTATTTTGTAAAAAGGATACATGACTTACTGTGAATAATTATCCCGAAGCTATTTATATTTTTAAGATTATTATCTATTGTTCCATTGGAATTGACAGATTTTAAGTTTCCATAAATTAAGTTCTTCCTTTAAGTACCAATAAACTAATCGAATTTAACACTTCCGCAATTTTTCATTTTGTTTTTTTTTTTCGTGGAACTGCAAATGATGGCGACAAGACTGCATACACACGGCCACATTTGAATTCCCACGAAGGTGAAACGTAGACACTTCTTAACCCTATCCGAACAAAAATTCCGATGTCAGATGGATTGTTTCGAAGTATTTACAGTTTAAAATTGAAAATAAAGTTGATAATTAGTATAGTGGTTGAAAATGAAGTTGAAAAAACTACGAAATAATGTACTGACAGGTTGAAAAACGAAATCGTGTGGAATTTGGTCGCAGTAGTCGCCGTGTTTAAGTGTTTTTGTCTATAACTTGAATTAATTCCGACGTCATATCTCAAGGAAACGGAATCGTAAGTTACTAGGTCTTTTCGATGTATTTAAAACATTTTATACTCAATATTGTATTTATAGTTTTGAGGGGATACTCGGTACTCATCTAATTTAAGTTTATTCGATACGTGAAGTAGACGAAAACGGCGGGTTTTTACTGTTTCATAACCAACTGACGAAGTCTTCCCATGCAATGACTTAGGAACAATTGGGAAGGAGCTGTTTTTTGGACGTATCTACGATCATAGGAAGTCGATTGCAAACCAACAGAAGCAGTGTTTGCTCCTTTGATAACAAACAACGATTAACTTTTTAAACATGTAGTTTGATTGTTCTTTCCTTTTTCATAGATTCGGTTTCCATTATCTAATCTAATAATCGCATTCATATAATAGGTAAAAGTGTAACATTTCTAATTTTGCACCGAGTTGGGCAATGTCTTGAAAAATATAAGAATGCCTCCGTTAAAAATGTTGTCAAATTTATATTTTTCTTTAATTTGGTCTTCTCGGTTGTGTGGTTGAAACGATTAATTGTAGATGCGTCCGTTGGGATTACAGATTGTATAAATTTCCAGTTTTCAGCATCTCGGAAAACATTAACACTGTTTGTCGTCGGTACTTGAAACTGTTATAATCACTTGTACTTGCAACAAATGGTTCTAACTTGATAAGTGTCAGGAAAAAGAACTGGCAGGAAACTTCGTATTTTTTTATTTTAAATAAGCTTTATGATGAATGATGTCAAAACCACATTCCTGTTTTCAATGCAATATTAAAATAGACAGGCTAGAGGATACAGCAAATATTTGGCGTTTATTATTGGAGGGAAAATATTAAATGTCTAATGTGATATAAATTGAAGTGTATGGAAAATGTTAAAGATGTCGAATGTTTGAATCTAATATTATTTTATCTTTTTTATTAATTTGTTTGTACAATGTGATTTTACTAATGGTTACTTCTTAGTGGGACACGTGAAAAGTTATGTTTGCTAAACAAAACTTTTCACGTACAAAGAATTTTTCATATTTAATTTTTTTTAAAATGACACGTTTATTAACGTACGAAAATTAATGAGTTATTAATTCACCATTGCACACGGAATACCTACCTACCAAATTTATTAATTTTCATACTTATCGTATAGATGAATTTATAATAAGAACAAAAAACGTCTATATCTATAATATTTTTAATGTTTATATAAGTAATTTATGTATTTCCGTCTCTTCAGGTTAATTAATAGGATTGTCGATTTTCGAATAATTTTTCAATCAGTTTTATTACTTATAACATTTTTTCAACATCCTTAATAATCAGATTTGTGTGGATGTCGCACACTTCATTACACACCCAAGCATATTTATAATCAATTACACGCGGTGTTATTGTTACTCAAACATGTCAATTAAAAATATAGACAGGAGTTCCTACATATTAAGCACCTCATTTTTAAGCTGGGGCCAGATATTATGATCTTTTGTCCGTACCGTACCTCCGTTTCGTATCTACGTAAACATAGTTTGAACGCCCATTCGGTACGGAACGGTGGTACGGCGTCTCGATACGGAATACAAGTAGGTACCTACGAGTTGTTTATTCCGCTCCGTTCAAAGGTGATACGAAATGAACACGCGATGGTTGTAGATGTATCTTCGAACATTTCATTCGTAAAAATATGTCAAGAAGATAGGCAATATTTACTATGCGTTCAGTTTTTGGACAGATGCCGTTACGGAACGGAGGTACAGTACGGACAAAACAACATATCTGGACCTAGCTTTAGATGCTATTTTTTTTATGTTGAAACTGTGATGAAGTTCACAATAGAGTCATTTTTCGAGACTATTCAAAGGCGAAGGAACATTTTCCATACATACTGTAAGAGCGAATTGACTCGAATGATTGCAGTAGTCAACCGCGAGCTGTATACTTGTAATGATTGAATAGTGAACCTAGGTTAGCTAATAGCGTGATTCTGTTTTTATTTTTGTATTGCTCAAAGTGTATATTTTTTAATTTGTATGTAACCATGTGTTTGTACGTTTTTCTTGTATAATCCGGTATAACGAGCATGTCACGATACCACTGTAAGTGCGGTGAATAATATTTAACAATATAATTTATTTATTAATTTGCTGAATTTGTTTTAATTTGACCAAATATGGGCATATTTGGTACAATAATATTGCGTAGATCTAAAAAACAGGGTGCTACAGATAATTCAGGAGTGGAAATTGCAGTGTGGGAAAGTGGACCTCACGCGGTGGAACGATGGCATAGTAAAAAGGTGGTGAGAAAGGCCGCGGGTTACGACCATCATTTGACGTTTTTCGTCTGAAATTGTGATGATGATGAAGTTATTGCTTGTCTAGCTAGACGAATTGGTGAAAGCGGCTCTCTAAACGGGAGCTGAACATGAGTCCGAATGAAAAGTCAGAGTTTTGGACCGGTGGTTTTGTAACAGGGCTAGCAGTGCTAAAAGCCTTTCCATTACTAGGAATATAATGATTCCGCTATGGACGATTCTCGGTATCAACTTTTAAAGAGCAATGTTTATTGCTTTTATAGACATCAGTGCAAAGATGATCTAAATTTAACATAAAAGATTTTTTTTGTTTGTATTTTACTACATATTCAAATTTTTAGTGCACGTCGAAAGTTATCGTCAGATAATTTGGTTAAATCTTTAAAATCATACCTGGAAACTTTCGCGTAAAGCAGGTATCACCGGCAATTTTGAAGTTATGTCTGACTGTTTACCACGTAGTGACAACATTTATGTTTAAATGTTAACCCGTGGTAATAGAATCGCCCATACTACTTTACTAGGTGGTAGAGTTCAGCGATGACTGAGCGGATTGGTACCACCGCCTCACTTATTCCTGGGGTCATATGCCTGTCCTTATCGTGTTCTGGTTTAATATCTCGGTCTCAAGGTTGGCAAGGCACCATTAAAAACTGATATATACCTAGGCGTCAGTGATCTCTTACCGTCAGAATATTCGACTGTTTCCTTCCTTATACGAAAAAACACTTATAAATACTTCTTCAACAACAGGATTCCTCTATCTATTTTCTCTTTGCGGAGAAAATGCGTGAATATATATTTACTTTTATGCTATATATATATTACTTTTTATGCAATATTGTTTCGTGCTCTATTTGTTAAGATAAGTTTCATTTCAGGGACTCCTGTCCACAAATATTTCTTAGGGTGTTGTCTCCTTGGTAACATGAAGGAACGATATAAACTGGTATTGATTAGTCAATCAAACAGGTCGGAGAGGAATCGAGACAATATTTATAACAGTAACGATGTTGTCACGAAGAGAGAAACTATTACTTCAGCCTTGGGAATCGAGACGGTTCCAGAACCATAGATCGAAGGTATACTGTTTTTTTTTCTTTCTATTACACATGAATTTTCTTATAACTTTTAACACTTGTCGTACTACCCAATGCTTCTGCGAAGAACATAATTTTCCAAACACAATATCCATCCTGTAAGATACATTTCTAAAATATTTGAAGTTGTACTGCTCAAAGGAAAATTATGTGCTTGATACGAGTATAAAACAACCATTGAGGGTTCAGCTGCCTTTTCTTTTTGAATGTCGCATAATGATTTTTAAATGTAATTGCTCTAAATGGGTTCATATGCTGTTGTCCATAAAGGACTATAAACTTTGACAACCTCGGCGAATTTCTAAATAGCAATCAATAACATGTAGTCCGTTATACTTTTTCTTTGTAAAAGACCTGCCTGAATCGCACCCGAGTCTCGTTAATTGGCTTCGTAAGGCGTTTACGCTAACGACTCGGGCAACGAGGCGGTCAAATATTAAGTAATTCTAGATAGGTGTAGTTTTTGGGAAAACCTATTTTACCAACAAACAGCGCCATTTTCTTGGTCCTTTTTGAGTTTTAGAGCACGGCACTCGTCTAAGGAGAGAACTATTCGTCCAGGCTGGTTATTTATTTATTTTCATAAATTGTAGGTAAATTCGGCGCTGCCTGCTATTGATGACAAAGCACCCCCATCAAGAGCGCATGTGGCGTTGAAATTAAAAAAATGGCAGAATGAACTGGATCGTAAAGCGAAAATAGAGAGCGACAACTTTTTTCTCTTACAACGCCTCAACTCCATTATGAAGATCAACAGGCTCGACAATCATTGGACCAAACCTTTACCTAAGTAATTTTTGAATTATCTTGTTTCATTGCCTTTATTCGCATTAAAATATACATTTGATAGTCTTGTATTCGTATTAAAATATACGGTGAAGTTTAAAATTTGATTTTATTTTCTTATGAGATTTGCTTTCATATAAGAAAAAATCAAATTGTAAATTTCAAGGAGACAGCTGACGGATCTGACCGTAACCGATAACCGTCGCGTATGTATAAAAAAGTTCAGAGGCGTTTGAATGCCATAGACGGGCTCTGTAATCTGTATAAAAATTTTTTGGGGGATCTTCGGGAAGTACGGCCGAAGAATTCAGGTGAAATTCTGGACAATATTATACAATTTTTTGCTCACGTTCGGGGGCCTCTGTGGAGGGGGCTTACCATTGATTTGGCGGTAGCTACGCACCTGCCAAAGGTGTTAATGGTACAATGCTAACCGTGACTGGGATGATAGGTTTCTTGCGTATGTGAGTCGGTTACCACACCCTCTGGGACTGAGTTAAAGAAGACGTTTTTACCATTTCGGGTCAGCCTTTGCGGAATTCTACCAATCACAACTTAAATATTTTTTTCTTTAAGTTATGAATTTCTTTGTGAATAAAAATTATTAAATGGCTTAAGGAACTACTTTTGTATGAATAGTATCTTTATGACCATTGTCTCACAAAGGGGTGTTCAAAGACCTCGCAGTTCACGAATTTGGATATTGCTGGGTTTTATGTCCTACCACATGTACTAGGATGGCCCTGGATAGGGATAATTGGCGCAAAAGAGAGGAGACTTATGATGTGTAGTGGGTAGAGACAGGCTGATAGTAATAATAGGTATATTGAGAAGCGTATGACAGACATAACTAGGTGATTTTTTTACTTTTCAGTTTTCATCATAAGGTGGGTCAGTTCTATGACGTCGCGGTGCTCAACAGCAAATTGGAACTGCGCAACTTGTCAGCTTCATCAACAGAACATTTTTACAGTGGTGTCAAATGCTTTGCGTGCGAATACAATAAAACGGTATTTATCGATATATCATACGATTGCATATTGGTTCCTATAGGTACGCTAAAATTGGGAGCAGTTGCTTACAGTACCATTATAGCAAAGCAAACAAGCAGACGAATCTCTTGATGGCAACAGATAACCGTCGCCTATACACACTGGTGTTAATGGTGCGTTGCCAACCTTGAGTCAGGGATGACAAGACTTGAGTAAGTATTCCGGTTACTAAGCCTAAACTCAGAACAAGTAGAGAATTTACACAAAGTTTTATTCATGAGTTTTAAAAAATAGCGCTTGCTTTTTATGAGGTTCACTGCGATACGTTTGCGAAGGAACTACGTTTACACTAACTTTGAAATTGCCATCACACCTGTATAATAATCATTAGGGCCTATTACACCATTAGTCCTTAAACACTAGAACAAAAACTATTTCAGTTCGATTACTAGTATTTTTTTATGTTACTAAAACATAAACTATTTCGGTTTGATTACTAGTAGTTTTTTAACCTATAGGTTAACGCAATGGAGACTGACGCCCATAAGTTGCTAAATAATGTTATAGTTAAAGCCACGCATGTGTAAACTTTATTCAGATGTCCTCTTTCTATATAAGCACGACTGCCGTGTATATTATACCGAATATATTAGCATACCTGCTACATATTGCACACTTTAGGAAAGTAGGTAGCCCTAAATACTTGAATAATTTCAGTTTAACCTTTCTTTTACAGAAATTGAAGCGCTTCAACAACTCCGATGATGATTCATTGCCATTAATTAATCTTAAGCTGTAACGTGATATATTATAAACCTTTTGTAAATATATATACACCTTCTCTTTTATGCGCATTTTAATGATTTGGCCTTATCGTTAAAATATGTTGTTCTTATTTTTTTTAAATTACTATCCTTTTATCCTATTCTATGAAAATCCATATCAAGGATGGTGCTACAAATTTATCGACGAGTTCCAGTCCACGGCGTTGGCAAGTCTTAGGTGATAGTGGAACTGTTGTGGAAAATACTGGTTTAGTTGTTGATGTGACTTTCTTTACACACAACTTTTTGGTGTGAATGCTGCCGTCACTT
>DVZW01000446.1:0-10460 GCA_018237805.1 Mesosemia grandis
GACAAAACGCTCCAATACGCCATTCTGGCCGCAAGTACTTCGTTTTGTTAAATCGCACTTCGTACGTGCGTTGAATTCATGTTATACTCAAATACCGACAATATTATCTCAAAATATAACCGTACAGAATTACGAGAAGAAAGTACATTGCAATGTCTAATCAAATATCACGCTAATTAAGCATGACTAGGCAGGCATAGGTGCAACTCTGACTTTTGGTGGTGGTAGAATTCAGTGATGACTTGCCCGGATTGGTACCACTGTTTATTCCTGCCACTTCCAGTTCATGTTCCAGTTTGCAGGGTAAGGTAGCTGGTCCATTTACGCAAGAGACTTAACCTCCCAACAAAATGCCATAAACATATTTGTTGGAACTAGGCAATGGTGATCTCTTGGCATTAGGAGATCTATCGGCTCGTTTCCCTTTACATACGACAATCAACAATTATTAAACACAAGAACCAAAAACTCGACTGCATTACTTCCCCCCCCCCCCTTTCCATTTGTGGGCGCCATTTTCAAACTGTACACAGCTTATGTCGCAGGTATCCAACGACAACCCATATGTCAAAAACCGTCCAGCCAGCTGGGCTGTACGGCGTGCCAAAAAATTTGGTCTTGGTGTAGTTTCTTTGATGGCATTTGGATAATTTTAGCGTGATTTTATTAACCGACTTTAAAAAAGAGTACTTAAGTTGCCGATTGGACTGTATGTTCCATTTTGTATGTACTCGCCTCTTACGCGATTAATCTCCCAATTATAAGTCAATTAATAAATAATTATCCTCACGCCCATTACCCCCAAGGTGTAGGCAGAGGTGAAACTAGTCCACACCAGTGGTGGACAGTATGTAGGTACTAATACCTGTGAGTATTACTACCAGCCTTGATTTTAGTCTTCAAAAATACAAGTCTCATATCTAAAATCACTTTTTTTCATTTTTTCAACATTCTATTGGCTTCGTTAGATAATGACAACAAATACCACTCGTCACGTCATCGTTCCTACGAGACGACTTTGCTGACCACGGAAACGTCAATGCCTAGGTACCCCTTTACCGGACAATGAGCGTAAAGATATTCATCATATGTATCACAAGTATAAATTCTACGAATAAATTTTGAACGATTTTATCCGTATTGGATCCGGATATATTCAGAGCACGTACGAGGCACGATTTAGCTAAATGAAAGGTCTTTGCCACTGAAATCTGTGAAGCGTGCTCGGTCTTTGCAATCTTAATTAATATTTAAATAGATAATTAAACTTAACTAGTTGCCAAATTAATTTACAATACGAATTCAATTCTCAATATAATTATTCGCCAAAACTAAAACCTACTTCAATAAAATTTATAATACATCTAAAACATGACAGACCTAACAAAAAAAAATAAAATTGCCTCGTTGGCGTAGTGGAATCGATGTCGACATAAGATGCACGAGGTCCTGGGTTCAATTCCCAGGTAGGACATAGCGGAAAAAGTTAGATTATCTGTAATAATGTAACTAAACTAAAATATGTGACCGAATGGCGACTGGTGTGTATTATTTTCACCTCTGCTTACCCCGTCGAGGATAATGGGTTTAAAGATATTTTTTTAAGAGATCCATCCAATTTCTTTATTTTAAGAGATCCGTCTTATGTCTTCATACACAATCAAAAATTTTAAAAAATATCAGTCAATTTTACTATTGACGAGGGAAAATATAGAATACTTCTGTATATGATACTTTACGATCATGATCTATCCCAAGGATCGCCAATGGCCCTGATTCTATTGTCACAAATTAGACGAAACTAAACTAAAATTAGATTTAATTCTGTCAAAACAGCAAATTTTTTTTATACACTGAAATGATAGAAATAAACTATATTTTAATTTTACAATAGTAAAATTGTTAGTTAGTTTAGCCTCGTTGGCATAGCGGGACCGGGTCGGTCTAAAATGCCCGAGGTCCTGGCTTCGAATCTCAGATCAGGCGAAAAAATTATACAATGTTTTTTTTCAGATTTTCTTTTTTCATTACCTGGGACTGGAATATATGCTCAGTACGGCGACAGGTCAGCCACTTTTTACATGTTGAGACTTAACATCATAGGCTAGTCGTGGGTATACTGGTACCCACTAGCACCGCTGGTGTATTGACCTTCGGGGATAATGGACGTGATGATATTTATATGTTAGTTTAGAAAGCGGTACCACAGAATAAGCCTCAATAGCTCCTTAAAATTAGTTTAACATAACCGTTATACATAGCACGATACTGACGGACTTAGTGCAATAAAATTTATATTGCTTCGAATAGCGCCTCTGGCAAATTGATAAGTGGACTGTTTATCAAACATCTTTTCCTGGTAATCTCAACGCAGATCAGTGCGTAATGAGAAATCCAACGCCAGCCAGCTGCCGTTTTATGGTTACTATCTGAATTATATCCTACGGGGACAAGTCTCATCTCGACTAAAACACGATCTTTTGAATTTCAATCATAGTGTAATAAATTTTGTATCTAATTGACAAGGAGTGAAAACGCTTAGAATTATATTGATCAAGGCTAATTTTATTGAGTTTTTTTTTATTGTACATAATTGTGCCCGCGACTTGGTTCACGCGTGCGTAGACTGCATATAATTTATTGTTGCTGGCAACTGACGTAAAACTATAGCAAAGAAGTTTCATTCGTCGAATAACATAGACAACAAGCCAAATAACATAGACAGACAGACAAAAATGAAAAAATATTTTTTTAGATTTTATTTAATGTACATAATTGAACTCTTCCACAGTTTTCTCGTATGTATAGATTAAGTCAAACAAGTGTACAGATCTCCTGTTAAGTTATTAACATATATTTATGTTAAGAGAATACCGTCACTTATATACTCCAAACATATTAAAGGTGCATTGTCAACATTGAGACTAAGTTGTAAATTCTCTAATATAAGTGTACCGGCTACTTATATCTTATATAAGTGTATAAGTGTACCGGAAGTTATTGCGACTGGAACAGGTAAAGCAGTGGCACAAATCTAGTCATTGTGAATTTTGAAAATGACCAAAAAGGGATAGGTCTTATATACACAGCCCCTGAATATTTAGAGGATATGATTCCATGGAAATAGTAGTTCCACATATCGATCGCAAATTGATTATTATTAATTTAATTTTGAATATTTTATACAAAAACACAAGCTTGCTAATTTTTTTCAGCCGGTTCTTGCGATTGGCTGCATATCCGACCAGGTAGTAAAAATGACAATTTTGCTTATTTTTTGTAGCTTCTTTCTATTGGACGTGTATCCGATCCAGTGGTAAAAAAGACAAGCTTGCTAATTTTCTTCAGCCGGCTCTTGCGATAGGCCGCAAATCCGATTCACATCTGTCCACTTCGGAGATATTTAGCGTGTTGATATTAATTTATTATTATTATTACATCATCAAGCCAGTTACTTTGCGGTATAAGGATAAATATTGTATCACGTTTATAAATTTTAATGTGTAAAAACATATATTTTAATGTTCTAATATTTTAAACAAAAAACAATTTTACTCTTTTTAATACTCATTATATTGAAAATTGACTAAATGGAACAATAAAAAATAGGTTTAATGTTATGCTAAAAAATAAAATAAAACATAGCCAAGTAGAGAGGAAAGTAAATCAGCTTGCAGTAACGCAAGCTAGCAACCTGTCTTGGATTCATCATTCAAATGGACTTAGAGCAAAGTTCGTAGCAACAACTTTTATTTGAAGAAAACGCTATAAAGCAACGGAGACAGGTGTATTCAATGTTTCTGAAAACGTGACATGCCTTACTTTAGTATCTCAGTCGCCGGTGCACTCTTGGAAATTCAATTTCTGTTATACAAGTAGTAATATAATCTACGCAACAGTTTCAACGGCAATACTTAGGGAACCATCGCTAATTAATTATGAAAATAACACATATGCTATTATAATTTTTTATTTAAATTAGTAGCAACTGCGACTTCGTCCACTTGGAATTTAACAAAAAAAAGTTGGAATATTTATAATATCAATATTAGTTATAACCTATACATTTTATTTTATTTTAAAATATAACATAATATTAAATTTCCTCGTATAGTTTCATAACCTTGGCTTGTTATTGTTTTATTGTAACTGTATTTTTACCGACTCTTTAAATAGATTAATTTGAAAATAAAAAACAACGGTCTTTTTTTATAATCTGATGATGCGTTACAAATGTGAAACCGGTTGTAATAAAACCACTTGTACTATCTCTCGTTATTTTATTTACTAGGGATTTGCCCCTGCTTGGCATGGGTGCAATATTATGTATGTATTATATAATTATACAGATAAACCTCCCTCTTGAATCACTCTATCTATTAAAAAAAGGCACATCAAAATCCGTTGCATAGTTTTAAAAAAATACCTAGGGACAGACAGCGGAAAGCGATTTTATTTTATACTATGTGTAGATTAACAAATAAATAAACGCGTATTTCGTATATAATAAGTGTATTTTTTTCAAAATATCATGATAAATATATTTTACCTAATGCCAACATAGGGGTTTTATAATTAAGTAAATTTATGAAACCTTTAATTTTGCATCGGGACTTAATACAAATAGCGTACAAAGAATACAAATCTCGCTTTAAGATCGCCAAGTATCATTCGTTCAGATCAAATGTTACGGTCTAAAAGACAAAATCAATTTTTACGAGCGTTTTATACTTGGTGGCGATCGTTTCAGTAATAGTCGATTTGCTAATGAAAAAAGACAATGGAACCCGTCGGAAAAGGTAAGGGGGTCGATAAGACCATCGTGAGTTGTTATCGCAGCTCGTAAATTACTGACACCCTCGGGGTGCAGGTAAAGGTGACTTGGAAAGGAAACGTTATATGGGAGAAACGAACTTAGTACGTGATCCAATTGCAATTTAAGGTACGTTCGGTTTGAATCTTGAATGGGAGAATTCGAATGCTGCACTCGATTTTAGTTTCCTTTAAGAGTGTTATATCAAACAGCGCTTATGCGTTTTACATCTTGATCTTCTGTTTATCGCCTCGTTGGCGTAGTGGTCCTGGGTTCGATTCTCAGGTCTGGCAATAAAGGTTATAATGAGTTTTTGAGATTTTCTGAAAAACTTCACTACTCGGGATTGGAATATGTCCCTGTTATGGCGATAGGTTTGCCACATCTCACAGGACGGGAGTCAATATCATCTGCTAGTCGTGGGTAAACTGGTAAGCACTAGCGCCGCTGGTGTATACTGGTAGTAAATATTGATATATTCCAGTCCTGGGTAATGAATTTTTCAGAAAATTTGAAAAAACTTTCTTCTTATTTCGCCCTTCCTGGATTCGAACCCAGGACCTCGTGCTTCTTAGATCGATACCGCTATGCAAATTAGGCGACAAAATACTAAATTAAATATAGATACAATACAGCGAATAATGAAAGGCCTAAGAATAATAGCTATAATAACGCCATGGTCCTATGTAGTGCAATTTATAAGCCGATACATAAAGCTACAAATATCATGCATACACAAGAGACCAAATATCTAAGTTTTAGAACCACAAAGAAAAACTTATTGTTACATCTAAAGTGTGAGGGACAAAAATCTGCCTTTATTTTTTTTAGTTTCCGAAATGTTTGTTTTCGTATTAAAGTTCGGCAATAAATCTGACCATTTCCGACAACCCGCGCGACCATATTTGAAAGCATAATACATATTGGCAAAATATTCCGTAACATATGAAAACTCTTTTTACCCGACTCCATTTGTAGAAAGCTTGATTCTTATTATTATCTAAATAAAGTTTAAATTGCTAAAATTTAACAGCAAAATTAAATTTGCTTCGTTGAGTTTTGACAAATATCTGTAGGTGACATCGGTGCGGTTCCCGTGGCGGATGTATTTGACATATTGCTTTGATAGCGGTTTTGAGACATGCGGGGATCGTAAATTATAGAGATCGCAACGGATGGGCGAGCTAGTCTGCTCCAGGTAGCAAACAATAGTGTGCCGTAATGGACAGGGGGTTATGATAATCATAAATCATGTAAAATGTGGTAGCGACACCTTCCTAGCCATTTATTATAACTGGGATAAAGACAACTCATTTTTTATATTTCAAAAATAAATTCATTTTCTTGTTGGTCTAGCAGTAACGGTGCCAAATACACAAGGTCCTGGGCTGAATTCCCAGTTCATGCTAAAAATAATGTTTTGCCATCTATCACATCATGGGACTCTATAACACCGGCTGGTCGTGAGTATACTAGTTTCACCTCTGTCTACCCGTTCCGTGGCTTAACAGGCGTGACTATTTTTTTTAATTTATTTTAACAATAGAATTACTAAAATGAAAGTTTAAGTTGGACAAAAACTATCATTGAAATTCAAGCTATTTGACAAATGTATTATTTCGCCGTTCCCAATTGAAACAATGCATTTGTCCTCTCGAGATTATGAAGCCAATTACGAAAATGAATAAGAAAAATTTTCTTCGTAACTTCCTGCTTCCCCTATCGGGCGTGCCATTTATTTTTATCCGCTTAATGAGAACTGACAACCGTTTCAAGGGGCTTGTTATCGATTCTCATAATGAAGGCTGATAATCCGGATACCATATAAGCCCTCTACATTTATCCGGCTTTAGATACAGCTTCTTATGTTCCAATTGCATGTAAATGAAACCTATCTGTCTGAGTACTTTGTCGAGGCGTTTGAATATATTAACTTTTTGTTCCTTAAGGACATAAAGGGGCAAATCAGTAAATTTTGCCTGTCAATTACCTATTCCGTACGTGGGGATACTACTTATGTATCATAACTTGTAACCTGTCCAAGATAGGAAATGAGTGACGTCATCGTTCTCGATTACGTCATTCAGAAAATCAATACACATTAGTGTCGCCAGTGTGTGATAGTAATATCCGCAATCAGCCGATGATATTAAGTCCCTCGATGTGAGAGATGGTAAACTTATCGCCATATCGGGCACATATTCACATCCCAGGCAGTGTTTTGTTTTACAGTAAATCCAAATTTATATTTAGAAAATCTGAAAAGCTTACAAAACCATTTTCTGTTATGCCCAACCTGGGAATTGAACCTATGACCTCGTGCATATCGGTACCACTACGCCAACGAGGTAATTGTTTTGTTTTTTAAAACAAAAGGAGGCTAACACCTGATGGTAAGACATCGCCACCGTCGATGTCTAACCATAACAGAGGAACGTTATTGTTGTTGGTCAAGTAGTTAGTGTATACGCCTAACGACGCCGACCGACACAGCTCGACAGGGGCAGACATTTGTGTGATGAACATAAATGTCTGTATTTCTGGGTCTGGATGTTTAATAAATTTATATCTGTATTTCTTAGTGTTGGTATCGTTGGCCAGCACCCATATCACAAGAAAATAATTTTGCTTAGTTTCGGGTTAGATCAATTCGTGTAATTGTCTTATAACAATATGTACTTACTGCAAATTCTTAATTATGATGCTTGTACTATTACAAATGACCAAATTTCCAAATAATGAATTCGGAAATAAATATTATGTCAATAAGACGATAAATATATAAATGTATAAGTGTTTGCAGTTTGGCTGTTTGTATGTTTGTCAGTCTTTAATGTTAAAAGGGAGTGACGGATTAACGTGGTTTATTATGTGGAGATAAATCATGGGATGGAGTGACATAGGCAACTATCTCTCCCTCACGCTCCTTAAATAGACACGCGGACGAAATCGCGGGCGGTACATTAAATATCATAATAATTATAATCTTAAATATTTGAGCTTTTTGGAAACCTTTTTTAGACAAAAAACATACGAATACAGACAAAAGAACATTTTTTAAATCGGTCGAAAAATTTCATTAATAATACGAAGTCGTAACACGGAGGCAGGGTAAAAAACACAGCACATAACTATGTGATGAACGAGCCTCGCTTCTATGACCCGGGGTGAAAAATTGGATTACTCGCCGATCAAATTAGGACCTCTTTGGAATTTTATATAGGCTGGCGTAACCTTATTTCTTCATTCACAAGTAACTTTGATTACCTCAATATCCGTTTATACTCTACTAGTTGACGCCCGCGACTTCGTCCAATTTTGATTTATGAGAAAATTCCATATAAACTTCACCCTCCTATTACACCCCCTTAGGGGTTAAATTTCGAAAACTCCCGTCTTAATGCTCACCTACATCATGAAACTCCTGTACTAAATTTCAAGTTTCTAGGTGGCTGCAGTAATTTTGGCTGTGCGTTGCGGTGATGTTTGGCGCCCGGTTCTCTATGCTGACCTACCACGTAAGGGAGTTGGTGTGATGATACACACATACCTCGTTGGCCTAGCGGTAGTATTGATGCAGACGCACTAGTCCTCGAATCAAACCCAAGGATGGACTATTGTTTAATTTAAATGAATCTGTATTTCCTGATGGAGATTGAGCCTAAGACTTAGTGCGTTTTTACCTAAAAGGCGAAAGGTCAGCACTCGTATAAAATTTTGATGTTTGAAATTTAATTTTGTTACGTAAAATGACGCAAAGTTTGACAGTTTGGTTGTTACATTCGTATAAATTCGCAGAAATATGACAGTCGGGTAACATTTTCTGTAGAGTTATGTCAAACGATATTAGTACTTATTCTCAAACGTGCCGTGTGGTGCCAGTCTAAAATATTACTCAATTCTCTTTTCGTGCCGTGTGGTGCCAGCCTAAAATATTACTCAATTCTCTTATCGTTTTATGTAAGAGAATGAATTTTAGAGAATTAACAGCATTGTACATTGTACCTATAATATTACATTGTTAAATTGTTGAACATTCGTTTTTAAAGATTAGATTCACAGAATATTAAAATCTATAAAAATTGCATACCTCTTCATATTTATTCGAACCTCTATCGAAAAACTTACACTGAAGTCGTGTTCTTCGATTACAAAAAGCGAACAAAGAAAGAAATAGTATAAATGAATTTGAACTATAACCTAAAAAGCAAGAATTATAATAAAAACAAATCGGGACCCCTGACAATAGTGATAACTTAAACTAATCTAATTTAATTTTTATTATTAAAATACATTTCTTGTTATTTATTTTAACGCCATCTATCATCACTAAATTGTACTAGGTAATCGAATCTTTTATAATTCAAAAATTCTAAATAGATTAACTAGGCTGAGTGGCAGTTGGTCTATATCGTCGGCACAACAATTCAAGTGTCATCTACCTACAGTAAACTATCAAAAACTAAATAAAATTAAATATTTTTTTTTATATCTTCGAGGAAATTCGGTCAAACTAATAGTCAATAAACGTCACATAAAAAGCGATTTAAGTCATTACTTCGAAAATATGAATATGGTTCGTAGCTAAGCGTAATACAAGGCGTCCGCTGACATACTATTTCTACTTTATTTATCTGTTCTAACATTAGGATTCATTTGAATTAGGAGTATATATTTTCACTGGCATTATCGCGACAGGTAAGGTAAGTGGTACTAATCCGGGCGAGTCATTGCAGAACTCTACCACTTAGTATTCATGATGTTAGTGACTTAAAATATCAACGTGGGGAAAGTAACAGATATACCAATAACCTCATATAATTTGTGAAAAGTAGTTAATTATTATGTAATTCGCGTAGTCGGATGAAAAGTGATATAATGAGTTTTTTTCAGATTTTCGAAAAACTTCACTGCCCGGCACTGGAATATGTGCCCGATATGCCGACAGGTTTGCTACCTGTCACATCATAGGACTTAATATCTTAGACTAGTACTGGGTGTGCAACTAGCGCCGCTGGTGTGTACTAGTTGGATCTATGCCTAATAATATCATGGACGTGTTAATATTTACGCAATAGCAGCAGACGGACCTCCTGATGGTAAGAGATTACCGTCACCTTGAGTTTAGGATGATCACTCTGACAAAAGTGTACCAGCTACTTCACTCTCCGCACCGGAACACGACAATGGCAAGCATTGGCATTATTGCGGCAGGAATAAGTAAGTCGGTGGCACCAATCCCGGCGAGATATAGCAAAACTCTACTTCCTAGTAGTCATGATGTTAGTGACTTGAAAAACCTTTTTACACACGAAGCCCGGACCAACACGGGGAAAATTATTTGTATATTCAAATCCCCTTGATAATATTGGTCAGTCACAGTAACTCACTGTAAGAGTGAATACATACATAATCTTCACAATAAACAATTTATGGAACTGCTTAACCCTATCAACTCTATCTACCCACCAATTAACGTCTTCAAATATATGGGTCGTAAACAACACTTATCAGAACCACAAACAAACCTCGTCCGTAAAGATTAACATGACTTACAAAAGGCGGTCTGCGGCTAATTTATTATACAGTCTGAAAACTTCCCCCTGACTAATCCATACTTATTACGGGCAATGGGGAACCAAACCAG
>DVZW01000447.1:0-10460 GCA_018237805.1 Mesosemia grandis
TGTCATTTCGGCGCTGTGAATTGTATTATTTATTCCTCAAGCAGAAAATCTTGTAACGTTATATTTGTGATAATAAACATGGATTGAAATATTTATTACACGCAAATAAAAAACAAAATAATATTAGAACAAGAGAAAAGGAAATACGTATATATATCTACAAGTACATAATTATTTTTATCACTAAAATAAAACCCATTTCCATATAAGAATATCACCAATGCGAACTAAGCGTCCACCGGTCGGCATTGTAAGCATCGCATCAAACGGATTTTAGTATTCCTTATATAGAGTCATACAAGTGCGTCTACTGAGCTGCAATGCCCATCAGTGGACGCGCCTGTATGACTATACAAAGAATACTAAAATCTGATGCGATGCGTACGATACCGACCTGTGGACGCTATTAATGTATTATTAGAGACAACTAAAAAATATTCATCAGATCTCGTTCAAACTTAAATGGAACAAGACAAGTATCAGCTGACGATTATAAATTAATCATCAAAATCCGTACACCCAGTATGAATACATTTTGAGTTATCTCTAATAATACGATTAGTCTACTTTGTTGATATTCTGAAAACTGACTTTCATATAGGAAGTCAGTTTTTGTTTCAGCGATAAAAACAATTATTAGTTCTACAATGTTTCGCCCAGATTGCTGCCTTGCTAAAGAGTTAGCAAGGCAGCAATAACATCAGTGCTTTTTATTATTTAGTGCAGTGATTCCGATTCCGCAGAACCTAGGGGTTACGTATAAAACATATCATGGTTCCGCAAATTATTTATTTTTGTCAGACATTTGTGACATTATTCTTGAGTAGACTTGCGAGTAAACCTGTCCTGCTGATTAGCTGCGCCATACTATAGCACAGTCAGGAGCGGATGATCCAGCCCTCAAAAAAAGTTGTGGTCACAGCCCCCCGAAAATCAGCCATGTGTAAGTCGGAGTACATGCTATGAACAATCATGACTCATGAACGAATTTGTTACTTTTTTTGTGTTAGCCCAAAATTATTTGTCTTTTATTTAATTTTTATATTTAATAAAATAATATTGCTAAAATGAACTTCTCACAGTGGCCGCTTTTATTATGATCAACCTATCTACCTAAATAGACCACGAAAAAAGTGTGACGTTACAACCCTATTAGGGTTGCGGACATACCCGCCGTGCCCTTGAGCACAGCGTACGTATTTAGAGGAAACGCAGGAAGCGGGGTCACCGCCCGCAACCCGATCCACGTTTTACACCTCCAACTGTATCAGTGTCTTTGATTGAAATCATTTCATGTAGAGTTCCATAAAACATAAGCTATTTGGTGGGTGTTCCAAAAGTTAGGGAACCGCTGGTTTAGTGTATATTGGTGACAGTTGACTTTTATCCTCAGGAGATTCTTTGTCTCTGTTCTCTCTTATCCTCACGATAAAAAACGTAACAATTACCTATTATATTCAATAGGTCATCCAAATATATTATTAAAAAGCGTGAGAAATTACCGCACGAACTTACAACTTTCCCTACGCACCGATTGATCACCATTTGTGGTTAAAAATGCGATCAACAAGGCGTTAATTACGTTCAGTCGAAACTACTATACCTAGAAATTTGGTACAGAGGTTTCTTTCATGAAGTAAATTAGCACTAAGAGAGGATTTTAAAAATTCAATCCCTAATGGAGCGAAATAGAGGGGTGAAGTTTATATGGAATTTTATGGTTAAAATCAAAGTACACGCAGATGAAGTCGCGGGCGTAGTGTTATATAAACCACCAATTTAGACGTCACATAATCTCAAGACTGAAAAAAACGATAGTAGTTATTATAGTATTACATCATTATCCCATGAACAAAATTTGAATGATCAAGACGCGATAAAGTTGTGTGAATCGTGATATTCGCTCGGTTGTCTTTGCTTACGAGGTAACTGAATTACTGGTATAATAATTATTATTTATTATTACCCTGTGTTGGTGGACCTAGCGTTGCATAATTGTTCATAAAAATCATCGACGTCAAAAAATCGATTTTTTTTAAAGTGTTAACTTGTACGTTTTGATTTGATCTATGTTATATACGATATATCGATATTTTTCTAGACTATTTGGTATGGTTTTAAACATCGAAAAATGCGTTGTTTATTGTATAAACTGAAATCAAATCGAATGAAAAAAAATCAAATCGATGTATCAATATTATTAAGCACATTGGTGCTTATTGATATTTATATATCGATTTGATATGGATATTAATTGGCACAAACTATATTTTATCGATCTACATTTAAACAATCCATGTATCATTTTCATTCCTACAGGCTACAGCCAGACAGATCGTTAGTAAACTAAGAAAACTATAAGAAATAAACAAGTCACCATCATCTTGATTACTTGGTACCACCGCCTCATTCTTGCCGCCTTAACGTCAATTCTTGGCATTGCAGTGTTCTGCTTTTGAGGATAACTAAAACTAAACACGATATGTCAACCACATGACCAACGCATCATTGGGTACCTGTTTGATTGCTATAGGCGAAAGTTACTTTACCAACAGAAGACCCGTCTGTTCTTTAGCCGTCAAATAACATAAAGTTATTTTAAACGAAACGAGGCACATGCTCATTTCAAAACGATTTTGAACAAACCAACCATTTTCCATAGTACTATCGATCCCGAAAGATACACACTACACAGTTAACACGAGCTAAGTTCAAACTTAAAATAACACGCGGATCGTGTGAAAACAGTATAGGCAACATATGTAGTTTCGGCGAAGCTTCCTGTTTATAAATTAGGCAAATTTTTCTACCTTTCTCAGATTCGACGAAATAATTTCATATTAAAACTGAACAATAGGTAGTGATAATAAAAACTCAAAAGCTCCACATAAACAAAATATAGTAAATAATTTCAACGCTGAATGACTGACACAATTTCCTTTTATGATTTATGACATGGTAATTATAGGGGAAAATTTTATGGAAAAATATTAGCTCATTTTACATAAAAGTTAGGCCTTATGTTATTAACGTCTTAAGGCAGTGTAACCACTTTCATTAGGTCTCAATATGTTAAAACAGTTAACATTATAAAAGTCCAAGAACGTAAACACGACGTTATATAGACACTTACATCAAGTTCCAGTTCCAACTTGTTGATCTCATCAGTAGCCGCATTTAGTTTCTCCAATTCCACCTGAAACGTTTTAAAAAACTTCAAACAGTCACACGGTACACACACAGAATAATCCCAAACATATGGTAATAGTAAGCAACATGTAGGGACGGGAAACAATCGAGACATAGTTAAAACTAAAAGAATTAGTCGGTCACACTTCTTATCTCTTAAAGATAAAAATATCACATTTTATCTCAGGAACGCCACACACCAAGTTACCAATATTTGTTTTTCTTATATTTGCAATGTGGTAAAAGCATGCTTAATCTTACAATTATTAAATTCATTTTCATTCGGAATATGCATATTGCAGGGAAATTATATTTAACTATTAAAATACACACTGTAAAGTGTAATATGTTATATAAGTAATCTATGTTATTAGGTCTAAATTCGATTGGTGAGTGTCATTAACGCACCTTATGAATGAATTGTTTCCTGTCCCTACAGCAAGCACCTACACTAAAAATAACAAAGATACTTACTGATAATTCATTTTAACAGATCAGAAAATAAACTCCGGTGTAAATTATTAGTATTACATTTTATTTCCGATAATCATAAATTTACATACATATTGACATTACACATGACGTAATTTTTACAATACAAAAATACGCATATAGTATAACTCCTTTGTTATTATTAGGAAATTTATTCATTCCTTTCGCAAGTTCGATAATATGAGACATCCAAAACATACTCTAGTCTGGAATAAACCATTTCTTAGTTGATTATATATAAAACTTAAAAGGTAAAAATAAAATATTTAAATGGAATGGTTCTGTTGTACTAAAGATTTACACTATGTGTGGTTATTATTGAACACTTTACTTTTGGTAAATGTTTCACATTACAATAACATGTTTACTAGTAGTCAAAGCATAGCAAAAAAAACTATGTCTTTAACTACAAATATTTCAACTGAGATGAGATTACATTTGAGTAGAAATAAATATGAAATTATATTTAAAAAAAAAAAGAAAACTATCACTACCTAACTAAAACTATGTATATTCTAAGTTACCCATAATATCAAAAAACATCAAAACATGTCCACCGGTGGTAAAAAAAATAATTATATTATAATTTAATCAAAATATTGTAGATATAATAACAAATGAAATAAAGAATTTCAGGAGATTCTATATATTAACATATTCTATTAATAGTGGAAACAAAATTATTTAAATTATTATATTAAAATTTTAACACACTATTTAATAGCGTGTGATCTGATTGCGGACCTTATTTTTTGAATATTGCATTAACAATTATAATACTTCATTCTATATTTTAATATAAAAGATCAGATGAGTACTGTAGCAGCTAAGCAATATCAGGGGGCTACAATTTGCAATAAAATGCAAACAATATGTCCGTCAACTAGTAATTTAATAGTTAAATAAATACAGACCATATTTAATTGCATTGTGTAAATCATAAATGATTTTATTATTGTAACTTAAAATGATCGCAATTATTATTATAAAAATAATCAAGGTAGATCATAACAACATAATGAACATTGTACAATAAACAGTATAATTTTCCAATATGCAAACAAACAATTGCTCCAATGTGTTAATTTTAAGTTTGTGAATAAATCAAAACTATGTAATAATAAAAATATAACTACATAATAATTATTGTTAATCATGAATAGAATGGCACATCTCAGTATCTGAGATACAAATTCATATATCTAGAATACAGATACTGCTAACAATGTAAAATGCTGATAATAATTACTACAAAAAACTATAACTAATAGTTAAACATCAAAATTGACAGGTGCTGTGACTGGTACATCACAAAATACATTGGACAGGAAACAGTCCCATAAGGTACTAAGCTTAAACTGAATATTTTATTCAAAATTACACCTTGTATACAAATGTACAGCATTAATAGAAATTGGACCAATCAGTTCAAATTACTATCACAAATATATTTACCAGACACAAAGCGTCTCTTTACCAGAGACAAACGATACCCACTACCTATCAATTCAAATTCAATGCCTGATAGTGTTGCCCCTTCACAGTTAAACTGAGCAGAAATAGTTGTTTTAGATGAAGGCCCAGTGTTTAGCTCGAATCTAGCTCTCAGTGACCCCACACCTCTATCATCTGAATGTTGAGATAATTCAGTAAATCGCCAAAGTGCCTGCTCATTTTCTGGGTTCCAGCTATTTTTAGGCATTGCAATAACATTCTTAACAGACCCATTCATTGGTACACAGATAGATACATTTAGTAATGGCGACGGTGGGCTCATTGCATGGAGATTAAACTTATAATCAACTTTCAAATCAGTGTGATCAAGCTCACATTTCCAATAGGATACCATTTGCAAAGGACATGAAGCTGCTCCAGATTTAGGTCTAATTTGGTACTTTAGTATATCAACATTAAAATACTGGGCAGTTGGATTTTTCTCCGATTGCCTCTTAAGAAGAGATGTTAATGCAGGCATGTTGAATTCAACAACAGTTGTATCTCGAGTGGACATCATTGTGTTTATACTTATTAACTGTTTATTTGGTAACACATTATCAAGTCGGTGAATATTTTTCAGTCTAAAGCAGAGTTTTGCTGGGTTAGGATTGTTAGCTAACACACCTACAATGCCAGTGGGAAAAGAAAGCATCATATCACCTGACATTTTAACTTGACATCGGGCTTCATCTGAGCCCCGGAAATAGGAATGAATAATTTCATGGAATGCAACAGCCAATGGTATTGTGTCTGCCATTCCTATAGTAAGTGGTGAAGGACCACGTGAACCTGATGAACCAGCAGCCCGAAAATCACCCTCTGAACGTCTCGATGGAGGACGTGGAAGTGAGATAGTTGATGTAGTTGGGGTTGATGTTCGGAAATTTGATTGAGTCATTTCACCTACTTCTGTGAATAGATCACCTACATCAGCTGTTGATACAGGGGTAGGGCTTTCAAGCAGGTTTATCTGGTTGGCAGGTAGTGGGGCATATGGGTTTGATATATTAGCATGAGGTGATGTCGGATTACTTGCTGATGGACTCTGAAAGAAATCCCATAAGTCACTACTTGCTTTACTTGCATTGGCGTTTGAACCTCTTCGTGTTGTACCTAATTTGTACAAAGATATATTTTCCACTGTAGCCCTTAACTCATCTAAGCTAGCTGACATTGGTGCACTACCATTGCTAATTGGTTTGATTTCAACATGTATTTTCTGTTCCCTCTCTTCTTCAGAATCTGAATCTGTGGATGAATACATACTGCCTTTTTCATCTTTTGGTCGAATGCAAAATCCTTCATCGTCCACTTCTGGAGAGTTCAATAAATCTTCTTTAGCTGGAACCTCTTCTTCTTTTTCTTCCAAATCAGATTTTTCACATGGATTAGAATTTTCGGATATCTCATCTTTTTTCTTTTTAGATTTTTTTAATTTAGTCCTAGTTCTACGGCTTCTAAACCACTTTGATTCTCTCAGTGTCTGTGTCCTGTTTATATTATCATCTTTATCAGGCACAACTGGCGTAGCAGGGGTACCGCTGGGACTGGATGGAGCAGAACAAGGTGCTCCTCCCTCTGTACTGACACTAGGTTCATCTTTGCTGGGGAAGTTTGGTGTAAATAAATTTAATAAGGAGGTAGTTCTTCTAGAGGTCTTTGTAGCAAAAGATGGCTCTTTCTTTGCTAATTTTGTCACCTGACTAAGTTTGTGTGATCCATTAGAGACTGTTGAAATCTGATCAACTTCAGATATTGAATTGTTTGCTGATCCTGGCTTTGGTAAGGTGGGAGGTAGTTCCACTAAATTGGCTTTTTCTAAGGCATTGTACTTCTCCACTAGGAACTGCTCAAGCAATTTCTCAACGGTGAGCTCCAAACACTGGTGTTTGAAGTCCCTATGTACTTGACCCATAAGGTCATGATTGTTTTGAATTATATCTGCATATGCATTTACAAACTGTTTCATTTGTTTCAAGTGAGCTTCCTCCACATCTTGGAAATGCTTACAGGTTTGGGTCATTTTCTTTTCAAAGTCTTGTTTAACTAAATTGTATTTTTCAGCCAAATGTCTATAATCTTCATGAAGTTTTTTCAGTTTAACTTCAGCCTTTTCAATATCTTTTACAGATGAACTTTCTTTCCGAAGCTTCTCCAACTCGGTGGATTTAGATGTGTACACATCTTTAGCTTTCTGCAGAGCTTGTTTAGTGTTCTGAATGAGGAGAACTACTTCTAAAGTATTCGATTCCGAATCTTTAACAGCTTTATGCTTTTTATGCAACTCTTCTGCATAGCGGGCTACATCTTTCACCAATTCACTTACTTTTTGGAACATGTGCTGATGTAAATTAGAAAGCTTTTCAGCTGAACATTTGAGGACACTCCAAAACGGCGCAAATGTTCCTTGAATACAATTACTGTTTGCCTGTTTAGCTAATTTTGCAAGTAGTTTGGAATTCGATTCTTCAATATTTGACCTTTCCCTAAAATACTCGGAGAGCTCCTTGCTAGCTATAAGTCCGAATTTCATGTTTTGATATAAAATATCATATCCATTGTGCTCGTTGGCGAAGTAGTCTACAAAGTTGGCGTTCATCTTTACTGTTACAATTGGCAACGTTACTTTATTCAATACATTATGATATCATTCACTGACCTGTATTCTAGGATCAAGCTCAGAATCACCATTGTCGTCGGCTGGGATTGTGAATGAGGATTCTTCCATTGTAGCACCTAGGATAGGACACCAAATTACATCACCAACACAATAGCATAAAGCGTCACCTTCACTACACAAAATATATTTAAACTATTGTTTTACACATAATATTTAAAAAAATCAAAATTCAAGAGAAATAATATTGGTAAAAGATATTAAATTTATATTCAATTTCAAGAAAATAATACAATCAAATTAAATTCTTATTCAAGATGACGTCCACTAGCAAGACGTCAAATCATCGTAATAGACAAATAATAAAGGATAGCATTGTAAGTGTTGTGTTGTGAATACAATCGAGAAGTGAACGGATACAGTCCAAAATCGAATAACAATTATCGGAAAAATTACCAAAATAGTATAATTCTAAAAAAAAAATTATTTTGTTTTTTTTTGTTTGCCACCGTGGATTTGCCAAAGAATAGAAGCGGTGCGTAATGTTTATTCATATTACAGTTCAAAAAAGTATAAAAACATTATTTTTTATTACACTTAAACAAACTGCACTACAGCCTGGACGAAAGCTTGGATGGGTGAGGGGAGGTGTTCTTGACTTTTGCTTTCCGGACCGTGACAGTCACGTTTTCTGTTGCGATTCCACCACAGTCTCCCACCCGGTGTTACTGATGACCTGGTTAAGGTAACGGGAAGCAACTGAATGGAAGTAGCTGGTGACCGTGACATGTGGCACTCTATGGGAAGGCCTATGTCTAGCAGTAGACGTCTTCTGAGTGATGATGATTATCATTATTGAATGAAAAAAAAAAATTACTTTTCGAGTCATTTGCCTTGTCATAATTTATCCCATGTGCAATTTAATTTTCTATCGCGTAGATTGCAAGCCAGCGTTGCTGGCTCATGTCATAGAAGGTCATAAATAAATTTTGATATGTATTAGTTAGCTAAAACTCTACTCACATTTTTCTTTCTTTTAATTCTTAGGTATTTTTCACACCTTTTTGTTTGTAATTTCAATACTCATCGTTTTGGGCTGTGTCCTATCAAGATAGGTGTGTGTTCTGTAAAAATAAATAAATACAATCTTGCAAATCAAGTAGGAAGCGTAGAGTAAATTCAATACAAATATTAGGAAAATCATCCTACAAATCTTGCGCATAGATTTGTTTAAAGAGGTAGAATCTAGTCTTTTCTATATCATCAAATATAGGGAAAGCTTAAATCTCGCTCGTATTTTTGAGCCAAATCTACTCTATGGTTTTGTAGTACTTCAGTTAACATATTCAAAATATTAGTATTATTAGGAAATAAAAAATCCATTTTGCACACGTGGCTTAGAACTATGCCTACGTGCTCCCCAAATAATATTTTTTGTGCTACCTACTACCTACTGATAAACAAACCTACTACCTACTGGACATCTCAATTGTCAAATTAAAATAAAGTATGAGTTGTTCATTTGTCTGCACTGTTTGAATTTGCCACCCTTTATGCTTGCCCTTCCCCCTCATTCGTTATTTTTTATTAACTTGATGCATTGATTTTTAAATTCTAATATATCATTAGTTAACATCCAACTCAAATCAAAAACATAGTAACCTTTAAATAAACCGAGGAGAGTAACCTTTAAATTAAAGCACAATTAATCGTTTGGTAATAATCGATATTAGACACTATTAAATGAATCATTTTGATTTTACTTATAAATGACATGACGAGTTCTATATTGTCGATGGAGAATATGGTAATAGATATAAAGTAATCAGAATTTCAATATTTATTTGGCTATCTCTTTTACTCCTTAACAAATATATATTTCATTTTCATAGGCTATCTCAAAATTCGCGACAACAAGATAATTTTGTTTTATTCGCATTATGATGCTATGTACCTGTCGAGTTTCGACTTTGACGATTATGAACTTTGACGGAAAACAATTTTAATTTGTTGAATGTTGGGTGCTCCAGTTTCGTTCTTGTCGAAAGAACTTGTTATTGAAAAAATCCTTCTATGAGTGAATTAAGAGATAGTTGGAATTTATTGCTCCGATTACTGACTTAAATTTACGTCGTCGGTGCTTATTTGTAAAACTGTAAATACATTCAATCTGTATGCAACTGTTACGCGTTGCCTCGACTATGTCTTACCAAGGATCACCATATTCGGGCCCAGGAGACGAATATGACTTCGAAGATGATGGGTACGACGACTTAGAAGAACGGGATCCGGAAGACACATTACCACCGCCGGCTGTTGATGACAGTGACGAAGGTACGTTTTGTTTACGGTTATTAAGTCTATCCTATTTTGGCGTCGTATTACTTGTCATTCATACGGCAAACAGTTGTCTTTTACACATGTTCTACTCCGCATTCAAACAACATGATACATATTCAGAAAACAGTCTTTATTTTATATACTTATATCCTTCCCGCCTTTTATTTCGTACAAATTGGTGACGTAATATTTTTTTTTATTGTTATGGTTTTTCGTGCTCATTAAATTAAATTGAATGATAAAATTCGCCCTCGAAAATTCTTGATTAAATTTCTATCAAATGTCATTATTTTAATTCAATTACTTATTAGTAGGCATCCAATTA
>DVZW01000448.1:0-10459 GCA_018237805.1 Mesosemia grandis
CGCCCATTATACTCTAAGGGGTTGGCAGAGACGATATTAGTACACACCAGTGGCGCTAGTGTGTATTACCAACGGTTAGCCAAAAATATTAAGTCCCGTGATGTGACAGGTAGTAAGCCTTTTGCCACATTAACCACATATACCAAGAAGATTTTTCAGAAAATCTAAAAAATCTCATTAAACTATTTTTTTCCGCTCACCTGGGATTTCAACCCAGAACCATATAGCGACACCAATATTGCTATTCCAACGAAGCGACCGCATATATATTAATATGGGCTATTTATGTGACTTTCATTTGATAGAGGTATGAATTGGTCACCATACTCGTTATCAGGAGATCCGTGTGCATTCTTGCCCTTGTTTTTATTGTGTTATAAAAAATATTACAGGAGTTAAAGGACGATGAAGCTCAAGGTGCCAAAGTGGAATACGACTCAGATTTCTTTGAAGAGCCACCTCCATATGATGATCAGGCGTCTTTTTACATGATGAACCTGTCTCGGCCAGTTCTGAAGGCAATTGGAACTCTCAATTATGTCCACCCAACTCCTATACAAGCTGCTACCATACCCATTGCTTTATTAGGTAAGATATTTTTATACTTAATATTGTAAACATAATAATATTTTAATAGAATAAATAAATATTGTCACGACTAACCCCGAATGTGTAGGCCGAGTGAAACTAGTACACACTTATGTGGTACTAGTAGAATTTAATATTAACTCTATACAACTTTTTTTATATTGTAAGAAAGCATACAAGCAGATAGATCTCCTGATTTGAAGAGATAACCGTTGCCTATATTCACCAAAGGTGTTAACGGTGCATTGCCAACCTTCAGTATGGGATGGTAAGACTCTTGCGTAAGTGTACCGGCTACTTTGTTCGCCAAACCGGAACACGACAACAGCATGCACTTCAATTATTGTGGAGGAATAAGTAAGGCGGTGGTACCGATTCGGGCGAGTCTTCCCAGAACACTGTTATCTAGTAGTCACGATGTTAGTGACTTGAAAAACCTTCGCTCGCCTCTTACGAGCTGCCTTGCAGGCAATTTAATCATTTTAATCTCTTAAATTATAGTATTACTTCATATAATAATTTAAGATATCAAAATTATGACATTTAAAAAGAACAGTGAATTATAATAAATTCATTGCACAAAAAAAAAAATGAATAAATAAACGCATATTATCCCCGTAGGGGTCGGCAGAGGTGGAACTAATACACATTGTGGCGCCAGTGTGTACTTACTAGTAATACCTAAGATTAGCCGATGATATAAAGCCCCATGATCTGAAAGGGGGTATGCCTGTCGCCATATCCGTCATATATTATGAATTCTGCTGAATAAGTTTTTTTAGACAAACTAAAAAAATAAATAAAGAGGAGGTACCAATCCGAGCAAGTTATGGCATAAATTTACCACCTAGTAGTTAAAGTGATGGTGATTTGATTAAGCTTCGCGCGTCTCTTACATATTTTAAAATTGAATGACTGTTCTGAACTATTTTTGTCTTGTTCTCAAATTTCCCATTCTGTCTCAATATTAATAATTAAACATTATTGCTTGTCATTGTTCCGGTTTGGAGGGTAAGATAGCCGGAACACTTGCACTGGTGACTCATGTTCTATATAATCCTATTTTGTTCAAACTAAGGTGAAAAAAAAAATGTTTTGACAGGCAAAGATATATGCGCCTGTGCTGCCACGGGCACGGGCAAAACCGCTGCGTACATGTTGCCTATTCTAGAGCGGCTTTTGTACAAGACTGCCGGGGACCGAATAACAAGAGTACTTGTTTTAGTGCCTACCAGAGAGCTTGGTGCGCAGGTTGGTAAAAACAATAGCAATAAAACCATGAGACAATTTATAGAAATACTTTGTGACGTTTTGCAAAATCATAGTTCAAGAAATATATTTTTACATCTATCTTGTTCACTATGTACTTGTATACATACTTATCTAACATTTTTTACCAGTTGGCAGAGACATTTTGAGTAATATTACAATATGTTCCAGGTGCACACTGTGACTCGACAATTGTCGCAATTCACATCTGTCACAGTTGGTCTTTCTGTGGGCGGTTTAGACGTCAAATATCAGGTAATGAAATACAAATTATATTTGAATTGACTGACATGCCGTTGTCCTCAAATAAGCATAGTCGTCGCTTAGGGCTAGATGTGAGCTAAAATGACGATTTATTACCCATTATTATAAAGGTTATCACTAAACTGGACAGTAAATAATCACGAGTAATTCAATTCAGTTTTTCGAAAAACCGCTTAACTGAAAATAAGGAAATAGTACGGGAGTAGAGGCTGAAAATCATAGTAACATAATTTATTTCAATGCTACATACATGTTATAGGAATACCCAAGTATACCTTGATATGATCGTCAGCTACTCTATAAATGGAGAAGTAAATGTGGCAGCAGTTCAAAGTAGTAAAAAATAACTATGGGTATTGTCATTTCTAACCTTGCCAATTTTAAGGGATCATTTTTGAGATCATTTCAAGCTGATTTAAAGAAAGTGGGTTGTACGTCAGTTACGTATATGTACCATACTAAATAGTTTAAGTATATAGTTATTTCATTTTTATGCTTTTAAAACAAATAAAATATTCAGTTGTGGTAAGATAGTCAGGTGATGCGCGCTCAGTGTATCTATTTATCTACACGGTCTATTATAACGTAGAAATGCCAAATCTAAATTCAAATATAGTATACGGTTGAAAAGGGAGTCTCAATAGTATCGAATGATACTAATAAAACATCATATCAGTCAAGAAGTCTCGGCAACGTAACAAAATGAACGCGGACGAGAATTTTACGAGACGTATTCACGTACAATATACAGATACAGATACGGATATTTCATCTGCCTCAGATATCCGCGTATATATACGCATACGGATATCCGAAGTATTACTACAGCTGATATTTTAGCTTCAAATAATCTCAAAACTCCTCCCTTAAATTTTGGCATGGTATGAAAATACTCATAGCTAAATTTTTTTACAACTGTCACCTTTAGTTGTACCTTGGCAGCCGATGCTCACATTGTTGATTAATGAATATCATTCAACTAGTAAAAAAATCCTCACCAAAAAAAAAATAAGCCGGGGAAGTCAACTCTTAAGATTAAAATTCGAGTGGTTTTTCAGGAAAGTGTATTGCGACGCAACCCCGACATAGTGATCGCTACCCCAGGTCGTCTGATCGACCATATCAGGAACACTCCATCATTCGATTTACACTCCATAGAAGTTCTGGTACTTGATGAGGCAGACAGGTAAGTGGTATTTTGGAAGCTTTGATGTGTAGGTCTTACGCCAGGTCGTTTGCGAGGTAAGCAGAGAGAACCGACCGCCAAATATCACGACTACAACTCACCTGATTTTTTTGAGTTCATCAACACTACTCTTTTCTTCCGTTGTCATCAGCTTCAGCGATTCTTTTTTATTTATCTAATTATTTTTTATTGTTAAATTGAATACCCAATTAAACTAAATAAAAAGAGTCATTGTTTTTAGGCATAGTGGTACCTGTGTCGATGTAAAACGCACTAGGTCCGGAGTTTGATTCCCAGGTCGGGCAATTAAAAAATGGTTTAAAGAGGTTTTTAGTTAGTCTGAAAAATTTAACTGCCCGGGATTGAAAATGTACCCGATATGGCGACAGACTTACCATCTATCACATCATGGGACTCATTTTTCTTAACAACCCTAAATTAAAATAAAGAGAGTAACCGAAGAAGCAGTTCTTAATTTTTATGTTAAGGCTGTAACAGCCTAGTTGTCGCTGGCGTCTAAATTACAAAAGCTACTTCCATATCTATTTACACTATGATAAAAAGTGTGTTGATTTATTTGCATTAACTACCTTTACATTATTTCATATTACATCAGCAGCCCGCCCTGACTTTATACGGGTACACTGTTAAATTTTATCACCCACAAACCTTCCTCGACAAATAGGCTATTCCACACAAAAAAACAATATCGGTCCTGTAGTTTCTGAAATAAGCACTTTTAAACAAGCATACACTATAGCTTTATAATATAAGTATAGAATATCCTCATAGTTATGGTGTACCCATAGGATGCTGGATGAATATTTTGCTGAGCAAATGAAGGAGATCATTCGTCAGTGTTCGCTGAAGCGTCAGACCATGCTGTTCTCTGCAACCATGAGTGACGAGGTCAAGGATCTCGCTGCGGTCTCCCTGAACAAGCCCGTCAAGTTGTTTGTGGACTCCAATAAGGATGTTGCATTTAATCTTAGACAGGAATTTGTGAGGTATGTACAGATAATTACATTAAGAATTTGTTAAGTATCTAGTTATATAAATACTTAATAAATACTAACAGATCTGGCTTTCCATAAAGTAGTGTTCCTTTTTTTTTTTTTATGTTATAAGATATTGGATATGTTATTCTAACTTTTGAACTATTACTGACACAACTTAGACACTTCAAGTAGTCTTTACACCTGTCACCATAAGTCACATTCCAACAGCCGTGGACTGACATTTTATAGCGGGAAGTCTGACTTAAAGATAACATGACATTATAACGAATTGTCCGTTAGATGTTATTAAGTATTCAGGATTTGTTTTCAAAACTTATCACACTTACACCGATGAGAATCCAAAAACAAAAAAAAACATGTGTCATAATAAATCACAATTTTTCAACCCATAAGTTTAATATGTCCTATGAATAAGTCTGACATTTTGCTTAAATGATATTAACAGGACAAAATGCGTGATTAAGGTCGATACCGTTACATATGCTCTTTAGTAGCATGCTAATTAACTGCTAAAAAGCATACTAAAAACTAGCATGCTCTTTAAACTGACACATTTAGTTTTATTAAGTATGCTACTATGTTCTCATAAGTATTAGAATGCTCAATAATCAAACATGTCCAGTCTGTCAAAACCGAGCTACCCCCTTCCACTCGGGCTTAAGTAGCATGCTTGAAAATCAAGCGGTGGTTGATTTGAAAGTAGAGCGGTTTGGCCTGTTAATATCTTCTAAGTATAACGGAACGTGTTAGTTTGAAGATCAATTTGTTTTTTTATGTCTAAGTTTAAGATAACACAATATAGCCATCGACTTTTTGTTGTATCTGATTGAGATATTTGGGAATACGACCCCAGTTCTCAAACTGACACTGACTCACACTTTAGTCTAAGGAATAAGTGCTTTTTATTTCTCACAGGAATACAAATGTAGAAGACCAATCTCCATGGAATTTAAATTGTCTGAATTTAAACATTTGTAACATATTTTTTAATCTGAAAATTATTATTTTAGAATTCGCAAAGAACGCGAATCGGACCGCGAAGCTATTTTGGCAGCGCTAGTGTGCCGTACCTTTAAAGACCGGGCAGTTATATTTGTACAAACGAAAAAACAAGCACATCGGTTGCACGTTGTCTTGGGGTTGTTGGGAATTAAGGTACGTTGACACATACATACACACATATGTTCCGTAAGCAAATTCGCCCGTAGAGTTGTAGGCAAAGACCATGTTACCGCGGTCTAAGAATTCATTGGAAAAACCCATGCTATTTAAGTACCATGATGTAATTCAATCCCGGGCATTAATACAAGTTGCTCGACCTGGAAATTAATCCTAGGACAAATTTTATTTTTATTTAGTCTATTCCACGTATTTTATTGGTAATACGTGTATATATGTAGGGTATTAAAAAAATGTAATAATATATGTATTTACGATGTCTATAGATAGTTTTATTATAAACACTAATACTATGATTAAAATCTACAGATTAGTGATGTGCGAGATTGTCAAAAATGCATATCCGCGGATAGGGATATTTGAGATTTTTTTGAATATTCAAGATCAATGATTGAATGAAATATTAGACGAATCGTTTAAACTATGTCTACTAGGCACGTTTTCCCTTCAAACTGTTCTTGGTGTCAACACTTCAAATATTTGAAATCGTTTAAATAATATTTATACAATGTTTCAGCCTCATAGTCCTATTTTTTTTTCATTTGAAATTAATTCACTTTCATTTGAAAACCATTCCCCTCTCGCCCCGCGACCTCCGTATGTTTGCCCTGTCTAGACGTTGCCGTAAAACGCCGTTTACACTCGCGTGCGAATTGTGAGAAGAGGTTCTAGGTGAGCGACGAGATGCGAATGTAAATTGTACCGTCGATAACGTGAGGTGTGGCACGAGACACGAGACGAGCCGCGAGTCAAGGCACATGGCGAGAGTGTAAATGGAGTAAAAGATGACTGTAAGAATTGTAAAGACTGTTATTATAATGTTTATATACTCACATTTGTCGTAGGTGGCCGAACTACATGGTGCACTCAATCAACCTCAACGTTTGGACTCCCTGAAGAGGTTCAAAGAGGAACAAGTGGATGTGCTGGTGGCGACAGATGTAGCTGCTCGTGGTCTGGATATACCAGGAGTCAAGACTGTACTTAACTTCACATTGCCAGCAACCCTGGAGCACTACATACATAGGGTATTCAAGTTATTTTCAAATTGAATAGTTGCGCAATCTTAACATTATTGCTTATTAGAACGGAGTACTTAGGATGTGCCATTCGTTATTGATGGCGATATTTCAACCCACTTGCATGGATCGTGGTCACGGCGTGACGGTTTCTTCGTGCCCACGTTCTCTTTAAATCGGTTGAGATATCAATCAACAATAAAAAGGTGCATTGTGAGTATCCCGTTCAAATAAATAATAATGTCAGGGTATATATATATATATCACAGACACAAATATGCACAAGTTTTTTATACATCTATGATGATAAACATGCAGACGGGTCTCCTGATATTGAGAGATGACTGTTGTCTATAGGGGATGTAACTACCTTGCGTAAGTTACCCTCTAATCGTTACAATGACAAGCACGGTTGCACGTTATTGCAGAGGTATACCACCTAGTCTGGTTACGATAATGGTGACTTGTTTAAGGGGTTCCTAAATATTGTGATGGTTTCACTTACCATTGTCCACTACTTGTATTACCGATCTACAATTTTAATGTTTTTTTTCAGACCTTCACATTTTCTTCTTAAGACAGTTACACGATTCCAGCTCGATCATATTTTTTTTAAAACGACTTGAACATCGTCTTCGTATCGTGTCGGTTTCGGACGATTTTTGGGTTTGACATTTGAAATCGTCCAAAAACGATGCGATTGATGCGAGACGAGTGTTTGTTCTAAGAGGGCCGAATGTGTATTGGTGCAGGTGGGGCGAACAGCTCGGGCGGGGCGTGCAGGGGTGTCGGTGTCGCTGGCGGGGGAGGGGGAGCGCGCGCTGGTGAAGGCCGTGCTCCGCCGCGCGCGCCGCCCCGCCAAGTCCCGCCAAGTGCCGCCCGACATCGTCGCCAAGTACCGCGACAGGCTCGCCAGGCTCGAGCCAGAAGTCGGTAAGTCAGCAGGGAAAGAACGTCATCCGAATATAATGTTGTGCTGATTTGCATTTGCAAGAAATTGACAGAAGTAACTATACTGGTGAAACTGAACATAACGCTATAAAACAATGTGGGACGATAAGACTTGCGTCAGTGTACCGGCTAATTTACTCTTCAAACTGGAACACGACAATGGCAAGCACTGATTAATAATAGACACTTAAATAATTTTTGGAAGTACTTTAAAGAAATTACATTATTAGATATAATATAACGACGTAATAATATGCAAATCTTCATATCTACTTGTTTAGATTAAGTTGCTAAATTTATTTTTTTAGTTTACTATTTGATGGCCCGAGTTTATTTATATTTAAAACCATTCTTTAGAACGTGAATCGAACCATTCTAGATTTCATATATAAAGTACTAGGAGGGCGCCCCGGCTTCGCCCGTGGTTCACAATATTTTTTTATAGCCTATAGCCTTCCTCGATAAATATACTATCTAACATAAAAAGAATTTTCAAAATTGGTCCTGTGGTTTCTGAGATTAGCGCGTTCAACCATAAACAAACAAAGAAACAAACTCTTCAACTTTATGTTTTTAGTTCAAATTTCATTTATTGCTAACGTGTGGAGATTGAATATAGATATTTTATTTATTGTTAATAGACCACCTCCAGCGTACACATGTCTTTCATATTAATGACTAAATTTCTTGAATTTTAGCGGCAATTCTGGACGAAGAGTATGCTGAGAAGCAAATCAAGAAGATGGAAAAACAGACAGAGAAGCTAGAGGGTGCGATAACAAAGAAGGAAGATGGTCCTAAATATGAGGTGCAAAGGCAGAAAGAATGGTTCCAAACACCTAAACAGAAACGGGAGGAAAAGGAGAGACTTGCTTTAACACAACACCCAGGAAAAGGTAAATTTTTCATAATAAAAATAAATAATTGCTATCACGCTCATTATCTCCTAAAGGGGTAGGCAGAAGTGGAGCTAGTTAAAACCTGCCACTAGTGCACCCACGATTAGCTGATGATGTTAAAATCTACGATGAGTCATCGCAGAACTCTATCACCTAGTAGTCGCGATGTTGGTGACTTGTTTAACCATTGCTTGATTTTGAGAAATTACCCGGCATATGGAAATCACATGAATTTTTACATAGAGAGTTATTTCTTGTTACAGCTGCAATGAAAAAAGGCAAAGGTAAAAAACGAAAACATTACGATGATGATTCCGATGATGACAATAAGAATAAGAATAACAAGAAAACTAAACGCACTCCAAAAGATACACCCGAGGAAAGGGTCAAAAGGGAGATGGAAAAGGTTTGTATTGTATGCTAACTTTCCGCCGCGACTTCTACTGCAAAACGAAACGCTAATACATATAATCACGCCTTGGTTAAGATGTTTATAAATATAAGATTTCAATAACCGACCTGGGAATTGAACCCAGGGCCTCGTGCATTTATACCGACACCGGTACTGCTAGACCGCTAAAGCTAAAAAAAATCCGTGATTGATCGATGGTGGCGAAAGGTAAGCTATTTATTATTATGATTATCAGACTCTGCCCACTGCAGGACATAAGCCTCCTCTCTCTTATGCCAACTGTTCCTATCCTGTCCTACCTAGTGCAAATTTAACTCGCTGTTTTTAAGACGTGGTTAATCCATCTGACGAGCGAATGACCCGCACCTCCCTTGCCAGTTCTAGACCACCATTAATTCAGGAGTACTCCACTTACCGTCACCGCGTCTCCACTTTGCCTCCAACACTCGTCATACCACATTTTTACTATTTAGATACATTTAAACTTATATACACTTCACATGTAAATGAATAGATATTATAAAATAAAACTTATTTTTAAGTCATTTGTAAACTCCCGAGGACAAAGCGCGGTCGGTCGCGGGGCTCCATAGATATTATTTTATCGTAAATAAAGTCCTCTAGTACAAGCTAAGTCTTCGAGAAATCCAATATTAAAACTCAGATCACAAACCAAAATACAGAAAAATAAATATCGGAGTCCAGTAACACAATCCAAGGCAAAGTTTTATCGCACCAAAGGGTAACGAGAGCGTCTAAACAGTACGAATCGTTCCCGCAAGCTAGTTAGTTTTTCTTTCGCTGGCGTAGTTCATCGCATCATCAGGGCCAGTGGTGGACAGTTCTTCAGTCCACTCGCCCTGATGATGCAATGAATCGCGGAACCGGTTGGCAGTAATGATTAAATAACAAAGTGTCTAAAAGTCGCATAATAAACATTATAATAGAGTTTTACAAAGTGCCGACGATTCAAAGTGTAAATTATAAAAACATCTTACTTGTATCTAATATTACAAATCTGATCTTATAAATCTGAGATGTGTTATTTAAATTTTCATTACATCGTAGGTCGCCCTTCTCCAGTCTAGAATGGAGAAACGAAAGAAAAAACAACGAAGAATAAGAGCCGTGGAAAATGATGAAGAAAGACCGAGCAAAACCAAACAAAACAAACACAAATCTAAGAAAAAACAGACAAATTTCGCAAGTGACTTCACGGACACATCGCGATCAGCTACGAAAAGGCTTCGTTACGACGCGAATCGTGTGATGCAAGGGAAGCCCTTAGATAAAGGGAAGAAAGGGAAGGGAAAACAGAGAGGAAAATCCTTCGGCAAACCACAAGTAGCAAAACAAGGTGGGCGCAGAAAAAATAAATGATGTTTGTCTTAAATGAAATTTCATTATAAATATTTTGTTATTGATTATTTGTTTGTTAGTTATATCTTAATAGTAACGGCCTGCCATGCCTTCGCACTGTTTCCAGGGTTTTTGTATCTACATCGCGAAAGAAGTTTATAATATGAATTCAAGTATATGCCTAATTTAGTTATTTTAGATTTCTTATTGGTGTATATTTCCTCGTACTGGTCCGGGTCGCTTGTGAAGAATTGACCAACTGCCATCGCGCCGGACAGCTCGTAAGAGGCGAGCAAAGTTTCAACAAGTCTGTC
>DVZW01000449.1:0-10459 GCA_018237805.1 Mesosemia grandis
ACAGCGAGTCACTCGTTTTCGGACGATTGAACTGTCAAAATCCATACATTTTTTGGGTTTGACATTTCAAAACGAGTAACTCACTGTCATTCAGTGCGCGCAGTCTAACCCACGTGGTGTGTTTCAGTCATGATGTTATGCACTCGGTTTTTGGTATATCGGTATATATCGGTATTGGTATATCGGTGGTATATCGGAAGTTATGATATATCAATAAAACAAATTCGTGAATTGTCCTTTACTAAAATGTTGAAATTTTTAAATTATATCACAATTTGGCCTAAAACATATCCTTCGAATACAATGAAATAGGTCTTAACTAGAGTTTTTTCTGTAATCAGAAAAAACTCTAGTGAAGACCTATTTAGTTTGGTACTACATTAATATTGAGTACTAAATTAAATAAAGACATGAAAATATTAAACTGTAAAACAAAAAATCGAAGTAACCATAGAAAGACAAAACTTTATGTAGGCAAGTTTATAAAGCCCATAAAACTTTAAAACCAATTGAAAATTCTTATTTGTGGTAAAATATCTACATGGTATTAATAAATCATCCAACAGTTTTTAATCGTCTAACAAGGAACCAACTGCTATATATTAAAATTTTGGCTTCTGGTTATAATTAATTTATAATAAATTATTTTTTTAACAGGTGTGTGTGAATCGTTATCTCTGCTTACCTCACAAGGTGTAATGATGTAATAATAATAAATAATATATTTATTAAATTCTAGTACATACAACATAAAATGACATATATTTTGCTTAGATAGTGGGAATTTTAATTGTTCTAGTAACATCAAAATCACGATTATTTAAATTAAAGTCAAGAAACTATCTTATTTCTAGACATTTAGCGATAACATAAAATTTTAACAGTGGAATAATGCCAATTACTTTAAAAAATAAATACTACATAATAGAATTTTTATTTTAAATTTTGTTGCGGTAAATAATTATATTTGAAAGTGGATAGAGTATGTGGTTTATTTTACAAGTTTCCGTTTTTAACAATATGGCCGCCAGTTGTTTAGGGTAATGTGGCGTTTGAGAAATCTGAGTGAAATTGTTCCAAAATATTTTAGTAACGTAAAGATGTATAAAGTTTTAAGAGTTTTATAGCAGTGTTTTATAGACAAGCTGTATTAAGGATATTATAAGTTTGTGAATAAAATTCCGAATGCATAAAAACTGCTTTACAAATTGAACAGTCAACAAACTTTGTTTGTTTCAATATAGTGAACTTATTTATTTCTTCAGGGAGCACTTGATTATGTACCTACACTGTTTTTGTTGAAATAGAAAATCAAGGATTTAGATATTAGGTAAATATTCTTTATAATTATTTGCTAACTGAAATTAGAACGTTTTCGAGTCGCCATTGTTTGACAGACGAATAAATAACCATCTTGATATATGTATATCTAAGTTATTTGTTATTATTGACCGTTCTTATCAGATTAACTTTAAATGGTTCTGTATGTATATTCTATTTTTCAATCGAGTAATTAAATTGTATGTCAATAATACAATGTAATGTAGCTAAGACTGATAAGACTCTACTGATATTCAAAATTTTAGGAAAAGTTTTTAGTTAACATGTAGTTAAGTTACCCAAGAAACCTAAATTAAAAATTATATTTGTTGTTTTATTGTTTACTTATTCTCAACTAAGTTATTTAAATTTCTGCAGTTCCTATATCACCCAAAGATAAGTAAAAATAAACATTTTATGAACATATTGTCACTGTACTATTGGAGTCCTAAAAACTCCAAAAGTGTTCTTACTAATGAATGAAGAAATCTGGTGATTTTAAATGTGACTTCAGTCATTACATTGTTGATAAGAAATGTTAGTATTTTTAAAGTTATGTTGTCAATATTTATGTAGTGTAGATATTAATGTCAGGTATTTGTAAAAAAATATCAAACTCACTATTCATTAATCAATTATAGGTTAAAAGTTGTTAAACTTCGTTTTATTTCTTGAATTGTATAGTTTGTATTTTGGTAAACAATAAACAAATATTTGATATTTTTCTTTTATTTTGGTATTTGTTTAGTACAACCACTTCTCAATTATCTAATAATTTAATTAAAGATTGTTATAAAAATGTTATGCACATTTATTTATACATCAATGTTTGAAACTTCATCATAGCCAGAATTTGACACATATTTTAATTGGCCTTGACTTGGTTTAGAGTTTTTGTAATGGCTTTCTCTATTGATATACTAACTTTTACTTATTAATTTTCAGGTTATGGCAAACTTGAATTTTCAGCAAGCTCCTAGAAGCCTTGCTAGTGGTGGTGTCGGAGGGCGTGTTGGGTCAGGATTAGTTGGAGGTGTATCAGGTCATGTGACACCAACCTTTGGTGGTGCTCTGTCACCTGGACGGGGCTCCACTGCCATGCCCGGTGGAGCACCACCTACAATGGCTTCTAGAGCAACATTATTTGGTCAACGAGCCTTTGCTGACCGAAGGGTACCTATACCAACAGCACTATCACAAGCAAATTCAAATTCCATGGTAAGTTGTGATAATTCTACCTACATAAGTAATTAAATACTGTATATTATTTTAAATCTTACCTTTTATTGGGTGTATAGAGTTACTGTAATAATATTGTGTTATATTGTATTGTAAGTTACAATGATATTGTTGGATATCTTTTCAAATAATGAAATTTTACTTTTTAGATTAGCTTTCTGCTTTCTAAAACTTAGAAAAGACCAATACAGTATAACATAATCAACTCTGTTGAATTATAATAAAAATTGTGGTGAGGACTATCTTTTTAAAAATTGTCCCTCAGAAGCTGTTAAATGAAGGTGGCAATATTACTAGCAAGATTATAATTTTAAATGTGCCAAATTATACAAGATTAGGATATTGTTTGCTGGTTATAGCTGGATTATTTTGCCACTATTAAGAGGTGGACCATCTTAGTATTTTAATCTCCATCATAAAAAAAAACACATTGTTCATCGTCATCAGAATCTGTAGTTTCACCTCTAATATTGTTAGTTAATTTTTTATCATAAATTTTTTTGCTATGAAACATGAAATAACAACTTTTTAAAGAAGTTTCTTTGCCTTAAAGACTTCTTCTTAAATGATCCATCGGAATCCATAAGTCAATTATTAGAAAAATAAAAATATTTTTGCTATAATACATGAAATATCTACTTTTTAAAAAGTTTTTTCACTATTAGGATTGCTCCTCAAATTTCTATCAGAATCCGTAACTGCTAAAAAAAAAAAATGTTACAAAACATGTAAAAAAAGTTTTTTCATCTAAAAGATTGCACCTTCAACATGCAATTTTAACTATTTACTAGAAATTTTATCCAAATATAAGTGTACATAGATGCAGAATCTTACAATTGCTAGTTCATTTTTCAACCACCATGCTTAGGAAAGATGAATTTATGTTGTTTGATAATGACCCATTTTTTAATTGCAGTCAAGTATGGCGAATCTATCTCGGTTCAACGCGAGCAATAACTTCCATTCTGTGTTCGGTGAAGGCGGGGACACGTCAACACCTCCTTTACTAGACCTAAGCGAGTTTCCTTCGCTCACGGCACGGGGAGCAGGCGACCAAGCACCGACCGCCGCGCCACCTCCACCTGGCTCGAAACCCTACGGTACGCCGACTTCGATAATATTTTTTCTAAGTTCTATGGTATGTCGCTTTTATATGTTACAATTTCTTGGCTTAGTTAAAAGATGTAGGACAGTGTTATTCAATACTCCATATAATGAATTGTTGCATTCTCAAAATGGTAGAGGTATATATTATACATAGTAAGGATTCCATTTTCAAGATTTGTAGTAACATCAAAAACATTAGGGATGCGTTGGATACCGATACCGAGGTATAGCGAGATAGCCTACGGATTATTATTATAAGTATGAGTAATTTTGTCTGTTTCTAAACTCAGCTTTTTTTAACTTCCAATCCTAGTGCGGATTTGTTCACTGCCCGTATCTATATCGGTAACGGAATATACGATACTAATGTTTCCGAGACATCAATAGACTTTTGAATTTCGCGCCATAGATCGTTTGTACACGCTATAGCCTAGCTTTATTCTTTCATGTAAACTCGGCAAGTTACTATTTGTCGATGCAATACTATTATGAGTATGAGTAATTTTGTCTGTTTCTAAACTTAGCTTTTTATACCCTTCCAATCCTTACTGTGCATATCGGAATCTGCTATATTAATGTTTTCGATACATCAATAGATTTTTGAATTTCGCGCTATGGATAACGCATCTGAACGCGATATCGCCGAGCCCAATTCATTGTGTATAAACACAGTACGATACAATTTGAAAACACAATATTATTATAAGTAAGAGTAATTTTGTCTGTTTATAAACTCAGCTTTTTATATGTCTCCAACCCTTCCAGTCCGTATCGGTATCGATACCGGCGATACTTTTTTTTAATAAATATCAGTATAGTATTGACTGAACTACAATGCACCTTTTAAAATACTAAAATATTTTTTATAATATTAGAAATAAATATTGAGAAAAACATTCCTTTGTTTTCATCACAAGTGCACAAATTTATTTTACAGAAATATTACTAAAGAAATAAGTTGATAGACACTGTCCTATACAATGTTCTGTACAAGTCATCTATTAATATTCAAAAAAAAATCGCAGGACTGTTGTATCGTAGATTTTAGATAATTGTAGATAGGCTATGAATGCTATGGTATATTGCTCATTTTTTTTTTAAATCAATAGGCAATATTGTATAAAATGTGTTTACCAAACTTTTAATATTCTGTGTAAAAATTTGGCTTTAAATTTAAACTTTTTTATTGTAATTTTAAAGATTTTAAAATACTACATACTTTACATTTATAATTTTCAAATAACAAATAGAGAACTATAACATTACAAAACTCTATTTGCTGTCACCATCAATCACTAAAAATATCTTTAAAACTCCAATTAGTATTAAAATCTTCTCCACTGATATGGCCTAATTATCATAGAACACATTTAACAGTCTAATCTTAGTTTTTGTACATTAAATCAGAGTTAACATTTATTCTTAAGTAATTGATTTAATGATTTCTTAAATCTGTGAGCTTTGTACCCAATAATATGCTTATTTAGCATCTTTATTGTATTTAGTCAGTCTGCCTGCTGATGCAATGTATAGTCAGACTATTATTTAGTTTATATTGTCACAGACATGGAATGTGCTTTGAAAATCAGCATTTATGTGGAGTGTGTCTCGATAACACATAAATGCATATCAGCACATCCATTTCTGACACTTTGTCGGCTTTATATGTAATGTTCTTTATACATTGCTCATGCCTCTTTGCAAGAAGCACACAAAAACATGGTCGTAATGGTGTTTTTGTTTATCGCTCCATCAATTTGTTTTTCCAGCATCATAATAGAATCACAACAACGATAGATAATTCACGCTATTTCGCCTAGTTGCTGTTATTTATTGATATCCTTGAATGTATGAAGTAGAGACCCAAATACTCAAAACTGCTCTGTGCGTTGGACTGTATTGGCACAAGTATCTATCGACAACTGATGTATTATATCATATGATACAGCATTATAATAACTGTATTTGTAAGTGCTAAATCCCAATCTGAAATTTGTAAATTACATAGTTAAAATAATAATAAAATTGAAAATTACACTCCTATACTTACAATAGCTTACTAGATTGTTTTATAGAGACAAAAACAACATGTCTAACAAAAATAGAATATTTAAACAATGTTTATGATAATCCTGTCCATCACATGTCTCTTTATATTTGGATATTCTGCACACTTGTATATTATTATTATTTTTCGCTTTTATATATGTTTTAATTGCTAAATGACATATCAGTTTCTGAAAATCTTGTCCCAAAGATTCTATTAAAGTATTAAACCTAATGATACAACTTACTAAGGTCAGGTCTACCAGAAACTATATCAAGGTCAAGAACATTGTTGTCAAAAACAAAATTTATATCTGGTTCTGAAAAACATTTCATGTGACTCTTGATATGTCCAGTTAGTCTTTGTTTAATAAGTTTATTACTGATTTATCTATCTCGTTGAGCTTAGTAGCTTAGTAAATCTCCGAATCCAGAGCAAAAATAGTTTGTTTGAAGTAACTTCATTATGAGAATCACTCTGACTCATATTTTAAGTATCATGGAAGTTAAGACTACACTCGTCACAAATTGCAATATTGACGCAGCGCAAATCCTTATGGTCCCAAAGTGTGATTGAATATTGTCGCAAACAATGCAAATCATATCTTTGAATTACTACCAATAATATATGGTTACCATATCAAAATAAATGAAATTGAACGTGAGCAATTGTTTTGATTATTTCATTAGAAGTCCAAGATTACAACTTTGGCACATTCTAATAGTGTGCTTGGAAAACTATTCTTGTCTCACGTAAAATTCATATGTTTGAAATATAACTAATCTGTGTTGCTCCAGGATAATTTTCCCCGCCACGTTAGTTATTAAAATTAAATTTCATGTGTCAACAAATATTGATATATTAGATACAAGCGGCCCGGCCCGACTTCGTCCGGGTACATAGTAAAGTGTCATCCCGTTGTTCCCTTACCGTGGAAGTTGTTATCCCCTTCTTTGTTCTCTAAGAATTGGTTGGTCTTAGTTCTCTAATTAACTTATGGATACAAATATTTTAAGTAAACACATTTTTGCATACAAATTTCCCGATCCCGTATATTCTGCTCCCGTGGGAAAATAGATCCCGTTGATCCCTTACAAATCTTGTCTAGTTAATTTCGATCACAACAAAAGAAAATTTCGAATTTGGTGTAATCGATCTGGATACAAACATTAAGACATCAAAACATTAACATTTTTTATTAAATTAAATTTTATAAACATGAAAACGAGATGTAGAAAAATCTACCATTCAAAGCGTTTTTATTAATGTTCATAAATTGTTATGGTTCCAAAATATAAAAAGTATTAATTTATTATTCATTAAAGATATAAACACATAAATATTATTTCCTTTATGACCTCAAAAGTTGTTTTTATTATTGATCTAAACCGGTATTCAAGTGGTTTGACACCATAATATTGTTATGTATAATTAAGGTAAATCTAAATAGATTCGAATGATTTTATTTATATTTAAGTTCAGTGATCTCATTTCTTGATCAAACATATGACGTTAAATATTTTGAGATTATTGCATTTTTAAATTAAAAAAACGAAATATCAATTTGCTGGTTTGAGAATCCAGGTGACCTTTCTTAAAAATATGTTTGATGCTAATATTGACTTATAATTATTTGGTACAAAGTAATGCTACTGCTACGTCTAATTAATTTACTAAAGTTTCTAGAATACGCAGTGAGAATTAATACATAGAAATTTAAGCCTTAGGCATTTTTGATAAATTTCGTATTTCAAATTAAAGTTTTAATATGATTTCATGTAAATGACGCTTAAGGTCAAATGCTGATGTTAGTATTCGTCTCGATGTAATTCCTAAAACAATAATATTTACATTGTCAGTGGGTATGGTTAAGCAGCCAACGTCAGAGCAGTCCGAGCTCACGATGTCGTCGGAGGATTTCCCCGCGCTACCGGGCACGTCGGCGGGCGCGGCGCCACACGCGGCGCCCGCGCCTCCCGCGCCCGACTACAACCACACGCCCGAAAAGCCGGCGCGTAAGGGCATCCAGACCTCGCCCGACGGTAAGGCCACACATGCCGACCATGCCCGGCGATAGGCCTGCCACACACACGCTTCATTTGCCCGTGTCGTTTGCGCGCACACACATGTCGAACGAGACGGGCACGTAGACCATGCCCTACTATAAGGCTGCACATGCACTTCACCCGCTAGTGTCCCTCGTATATAGACACACACGCACACGCATAAGCCCGACAGTAAGGACAAGAGATTTTTTACTCTTACACAGGATCGCGTCCGCAAGCAAGTCTTGCCCGCATGCAGATAGACTCGGATACTATCGTTAGCCTTGTATTGACGACTTTAAGTTGTATTGTATAGACATTTGTCTTGTATTGAATTCGTTTGTGTACCGCAAGCGTGGCAAACGGTTGCGGGTCGCACACGAGACTATCCGCTTGCGGCAACACCCGCGTGCGTACGCAGACCCGCGTAAGAGGAAAAAGGCCCTAAGCATTGCGCGCACCCTTCGTTATCGTTTGCGCAGGCAAATTCTTAATTGCCGGACAAAAAAGCTATGCAGAGGTCTCACCTTAACATACATTGACGATGAGGACCCTATGTTAAGGCTTACGGTCGCACCAAAACACTCAGATTATTGATAAACCGATGTACAAGAGCATCCAAATCACGCCTATTTACAAGATAGGTCATATAAGTAGGTACACACAGTCATACACACAGACGTTTTAGTATAAAATTTACACTTTGAATCGTCGGCACTTGGTAAAACTCCATTATAATGTTTATTATGAGAGTGAAAACACACTTGTACTTATTTTACGTGTATATTTGTTTATTTAATTACAACTGCCAACCGGTTTCGCGATCGTCGCATCATCTAATCGCCCTGATGATGCGATGAATCGCGAAACCGGTTAGTACCGTACAAGTGTGTTTTTACTCTCATAATAAAGACGTTTTAGCGTTCATAGCTTTTATCATCCTGTCTGACGATTAAGTTCGCGCACGTGCATACGAACAAACAGACACAAATTACCCCAAAACTATTCATAAATCACCATTATGACCTTAAATAGGTTCTTAAAACATTTGAATATAAACGTTTATTTGTCTTCTTATGTTTGTTGCTTATTTTATTTTCATTCTATTTTGTTTGCTTTCATAGATAGTATCTATTTAACTATTGCATGATACGTGTTCATGTCAAAAAAGTTAAGACTCCTGTTTTAATAATTTTTATGGCTTCTATTTTTTTATTGTAAGAAAAGTAAACTTCGAGCAAAAGACTTATGAAGCCAAAATAATTATTTTAACATTGGTGTTTAGATGTGGGTTTGTTTGAATGATATTTGTGGCATACATTTTCATTTAGACAATTTTAAATCTGTCCTTAATGTGTTATAATTATTTTAATTATTAAGTTCCCGGTATTTTGGCGAAAACAACAATTTGTGGTTTCATAGTTCATTATAGGTCCTTTTTTCTGGTTACATTCATTACTAGAACTCATTAGAATTAATTTCAATGGTTTTAGAGACATAACAATTAGGCTCCATCTGGGTGTCTGTAGCCTTTGGTGTTGCTTAAAAACTTAGTTGGAGCGAGAAAGTCGTTGGTATTTTTGTGTAGTTTTCTCTCTCTTATCAATAATCACAAATATTTTAGGACAAATTACACGAATTGATCCAATCCCAAACTCAGTAAATGATTTGCATGTATATGGGTGTCAGTCAACGATACTAATACATAGAAAAATTCTAAAATAAATTTTAATAAACACCCATACACAGAAATACATACATTTATGTTCAACACACAAATATCTGCTCTGTCAGGAACCGAATCCGAGCTGCGTTGATTGGCGGAATTAAGCGTTTACGCTAACCACTCGACCAGCGAGGTTGTTGATAGTGAATTATATTTAAAATCCTATGTTTCTGAGTAAAAAAGTTTGTTGTATTCACACAAATGCATAGTCCTTGTGATGAATATGGCATATCGAATGGACAATTTGAGCCTAACCTAATACATTTGTAATTTTTGTCGCACTAGCTTTTAATTATGAACACTAGATTAATCAAAGTTCGGATGCAGAGAGAATGTTCACTGTTACAAGGTTACATCCACTATGTTATTATGTGCGACGTGACTTTGAAGTGGCGAAAAATATTACTATCGTTTATTTACTGCAATTACAAGTGATAACATTAAAAATTATTTAATGTCAACTTGTAATAAATGTCATAATTTTGTGCTAAAAATATTAAATAAATATAAAACTATATTTTTTCGATAATCCATACTGCACTTTTACAAGGTTATGTCACGATCCATTGACATCAGGAACACGTTCTCTCAGCGGACAGACTATAGTAATTTAAATCTATCTTATCGAATAAATGTGTGATTTTCTAAAATGTTAATATCATTCTGATATTAAGATGATCAAATAAGTTACATACATACATAAAAAATTATAAATTTAATTTTATGTAAATGTCTCCATAAAACATTTTATCAAAAGGATAAAGTGTTGTACCTAAAGTGAATCAAAGGAATGTGGTACAAGATGAATAATTAGGGCTCAAAATGGGAATGAATGAATAGTCAAAGATATTTACATTTACAGTTTTGTATTAGGTCTACCTTACTTCAATATTTTTTTTCTGTATTTGTTAATTACAATATGTTAACATATTGGAATATTGAGTACTAAGTTGGTCGGGGTCAATCATAACGTGC
>DVZW01000450.1:0-10454 GCA_018237805.1 Mesosemia grandis
GTTGCTTTCTTGACTTGCATGTGACGTCAAACTGTCACGTGACCAGCGCCATTACAGTAATAGCGTTTTTTGTTTTTAGATTTGACATTTATTTTTATTGATAATACAAAATATCTTTCAATAATATGATTGACATGTGTTTATTATATGATGAAGAATAATTTAAAGCTATTTTCCAAATATTAACAAATACCGTATTATAAATGTTCTATGTAAATCTATATTGTCTGAGATTGCCAAATATTTCTTGGAAAATATAATGGGTAAAAATAGACAATTGCAAGCGTGTTTTCGTGTATAAGCAATAAGTATCATCTATTCGTAGAGGCACTTAAAAATAAAAATGTACATGAAACGATTTTGTTAAAATAAAATAAATAATAAAGACTAAAAAATTATTTCTCCTGCATTATTTTACACATACAAATCACATTTCCATTCAATTTGGTAATTATATAATCGATGTAGTATAGACTTTACTAAAAATTCGAATCAATGTCGTTTATATGCAATGGAAGGCTTATAGACATATATTTTATACCTTCAGGAAACGAGCCTTTTACTAAAGTCTGGCAATGTAACTGTAATGGCCCTAGTGCAGGTTATACAGGGGCGGTGGGGATCACTAACAATCAGGTGAGCTTCCGGTTGGTTTGTCCCAATATAAAAATATATAGGAGCAAACGAACCGCTATAAAAAAAGTCTGGTTGAAATGAAAGCGGTTGTCTCCAAGAAATTCAACCCTCAGAATCTAAGCCAATAATAAAGCAACAAATTACAAATTTTGGTTAAATTTTTATATATTTGGATAGTTGACGCAGTGGTTTTTTATAATAGAGTTGGTGTAGATTTATGGTATTTAAAGCCTCTTTAACAATTGCTTAATAAAGTCTCAAGTAAGCTAATTGCTGATTAAAGTATCGAGGAAATTCATAAAATTTCACCAAGTTTCAGTTTCACTAATGGGAATTAAAGTAATAGGTAATCGTAACTTTTTCTTCCTAATTAATCGGAAATTAGTTATTTATGACTTTATTTGGCGATTGTGCAAGAGAGCCTTAAAAAAACAAAGCAGCTACAATAGGCATGATGACAGTTAGAAAATTGATGAATGAATGTTAATACTGAGAAATAAATGTCCAAAGAATTCTAAAAAAATATCCAGTTTTAGTAAAATTATTCAGATTATTATAATTTTCAATAAAATAAAACACTTGTTGACTGAAACATCAATCAAAGCGATTGACGTTAAATGACGTCATGCCTCAGTTCATATTGGTTACTTTCTTCGTTAAGAGTTGACAAAGCAATGTTTTAACTGAGGGGTGACGTCACAAGTGGACGCCATTGAAATATAATTTATAAGTTAAATAATCCCTTGAAAAATGTTGAGATGTGGAGATAATAATGTAGTAAAAAAATACAAAGAATTGAATATATATGGGTATTAGTCGTAAGTTTTTTCTGGTTTTATTAAGGGATAGCACCATCGTGGGACTTATAATCGCCGCCGATCATATGAATACTGTCTTATTCTAGCATTACTCTAGAGAAATTTGGAACTGTTATTAGCTGCTTACAGCTGGACGCTTTAGCAACTGCTCGCCTATAAGAGATTGTTCTTTTTGTTTTACGCTTCATGTGTTAAATGTTTGAGAATGTTTGTAACAGAAAAGTACGAAATAAGTCAGCAAGCAATCGGGAGTATTAGTATAGATCACGGGTCATCAATTACTTTCATTAGTGGTCTTTTTTTTAAAAATAACATCACCGACGCGGTCCGGAAGGAAAAAATCAAGGAATCTCCCCTTCCACCCGGGTTTACTGAAATAATAATTGTACTCTTTGAATATAAGTAGATACAATACAAAAAAGTAACCTTCTTTCCATTCAGCGGCCTTCCTTTAGCGAACGAATGACAGCAAAAACATTTATGATTGTAATTATGAAATTACGCTCAAGTAGTAGGTATAAAATATTTTGTTTGTTTATGGTGGACATACACCAATACTTTCTATCGTCCAATTGGCATGACGCTGAGGCTTGGTCAAATTTGCAGTGCGTCTATATATATCACACTATATAACTGTCATGCCAATCCACACACGGTCAATTCTATTTAATCCAATCGGAAGCGTACCGATTGGACGATAGTAGGACGATGTGTTAATAAATTGGTGAAATTCGACAACGTAGACCCCATCAAACCGATTTCGGCTTCGGGAAAGTGGACGGAAGTCGGTCCCTTGAGATACAACGGCTAACTCATCTTCACCAAATTTGTCGCGAGTTAGAAGGAAATCGGTGTGATTCCGGGTATAAGTGATATGGAATAGTACTGACGTGGTAGTAGATGTTGGATGGGTGATCGCGAGCTCCGCAGCGAGGGCGACGCGAGCGGCAGCATGAGTCCGGCACCAGCAGACGAGGTTCGTGCTCATGCCACGCACTTCTTCGCCACTCCCAGTACGCGCTCACCCCGCAGCACTTGAACTACAACCAAGACAATAAATAATGAACATGTTTTATAGTGCACATATACATTTGTATTATTGAGGATTGACTCCTTTCGTTTGAACTTCTTTATGCCAGAATTAAGAGCGACCTTTTAATGACATTCAGGATGTCCAGGGAAAAATCTAAGCTGTCTTGGGAACCGCAACGATAACTAATAGAAGGTAGAAAATCCTGATCTATACTGTACATATGTGCGTACAGTACAGACCGTGAAACCGATACGACTTAGGAATCTTCAAGAAAAGAGTCTATGCATTCCTCAAAGGTTGGCAACGTAACTGAAACATCTCTGGTGTGGCGGTTATACATGAGCAGTGGTGATCACTTACCATTAAGTGAGCCCCCTGTTCGGTTACTTATTATTTTAAAACCATGTTTTATACTAAATTATATGGTGGATCCATTATTGTAAAATGTTAACCTTTATAAAAATTGTTTAACGAGGTTTTCAATTTCCACTTGTCACATTTGTGTGTTGTTGTGTGGGACTTCATATAATCGGCCAATCGTGGGTGTATACTAGTGCCACCTCTGCCTACATCTTCGGCGATAATTGGCGTAATGATATATTTCTTATATAGTCCATACCTCTATTTGCATGTCATCAACAGCATTCGTGACAACAGTGTCAAGGGCGTAATTCATAATGAAAGTATTGTTTAACTCAGCCCTGAGTTCTTCTTCTACCGCCACCTCGTAGTAGTAAGCAAGACCACCGGCCCCCACTTCCAGGAGAAATGTTATCAGCAGGAAATACGTGTACTGAAATATTAAAATAATTATTAAGTCACAATTATTAACAATTATTAATAATTATTGAGCCACGAGCAAGTCTGTATGACCGGAGACCGCGACTGACTTGTCTCGAACAAATTGGTCGCGCCTCGGAAGAATGTGGAGTCAAGAGTCGCCAAAACCGACGAAAGTCCACGAAAAGAGCTATGAACATTGAGGAAGTGAAATGGGTGTTTGAATTGTGATGTTCGGCGTTCGGTTCTCTCTGCTAATCTCGCAAGGGACTAGACCATACGATATCAAAAATATACTACACTTTTTTACTCGGTTTAATTTGAATTAACTAAGCTAGAACTAATCAAAATTTTATACTCATTCTTTCCCTTTGACTCTATTAAACTTTAGAATTCCGTCCCTATAAAAATACGCATTAGTGAATCTCTAAGAAAGCTAAAATAATTTTTATCTCTCCCTGTTTCAGAGGTATTAAGGTACCTTAGATTTAATTTTATGTCCTTTTTGTATGTTTACAACAGTTTTCCATTTTAAGCTCTTGTACACTGTAAATCTATTTATCTTTACGCATTCTCACTTCTAGGATTTGCTGGATTATATCTCTTACAGAGATAAGCTCGCCTTTTGTACATGTATCATGTTGTTTGTTTCTCATTCTTGGTTTTAAATGTGTACAATAGTTTTAAATAAAATAAATAGAATCCGTTGCTAGTAGAAAGCCTTCTTTAGTGGTTGCCATATTTCTACTGCTTGGGTTATTAAGACCGTAGTCAATCCCCTATATATGGGTCTATCTGTCCCTTGAAATAAAATGTTTATTTCACATAGCCCTTTAAAATAGTTTTAATGCATGTACGAAAATGATATGTTTTATTTATGCACCACAATATTGTTATTGTTTCTCGTATAATGTAGTCACTTGTGCTGTGTGAACTATTTATCATAAATGCATTAAAAGTACCCATAACTTTAATAACAATGGTGATTAAGTCATTACTGAAACGTGGTAAACATCAGTGTTATATAATACGTAATGGTGGCTTAGGACTATCAAGCGTGGATCATCAGCGTTGGGCAGAGATGGTTAGACTACGCGTCATGTAAAAGGACCTCTGGCAGTCAAGGCGTAGTATGACTGACTGCCAGCGTTCATTTTGAACGACGAAGTCTAATAATAAAATAATGTATATAAATAAAATAAACGAATTGAAATATTATTACTAAGATATTACGGGGAAAAAACGCGTAATTATTGTACTTATTTTGAAAATTCAAAATATCAAAGGATCTTGACATGGAGATTAAGTACGTAGAAGAAGGAAGTAAGACCTTGTGGTGTAAAAATATTTAAGCAATACATTACAACATTAAAAATAAATAATACATAACTTCAAAGTGGTAAAGTCAGAGGTGAAACTGAAAAGGTGTTTCTACAATTAGCCGATGATATTCAGTTCTATGATGTGACAGGTGGCAAGGCTGTCGCCATATCAGAACATATTCAACCCCAGGCGGATAGGTTTTTCAGGAAACTGAAAAAAACTCATTGTACCCTTTTTGACCGGCCTGGAGATTACAAAAATAATTGTCTAATATATTTAAAACTAATATAATAAATAATATCATCTCCAATTACGTATTACAAGTATGCCCAATTTTTTTATAATCTTATCAGACTACGCAAATATACAATTATAAATTATATTACCTACTATACACTATACAGTAACTAAGAATGCCGGTTTATTTAATCAGGCTTTGCGGATATCCTCAAGGAAAAGAAGATATGCGGAAATTAAAATTAAAATAATGTCTTTTATATTAATATAACAGTGTACTTCTATATTTTGTTCGGAGGACTTTTTGGCCCCTGTTTGCCGTAGAAATCAAACAGAATCAGAAATTCAGTAATCGAACATCGTGACACAGATTAAAATTTCATCTTTTCCATCTCAATGGCGGGAAATTCTAAACTTCGTTTTCCTCGTCATTTTTAGCCTCACACAACTTCATTATGGAACAATTTGCTATGAGAATATTCTCAAACTGAAACGATTTAGGAACCATCAAGAAAAGTGCCTATTTCTCAAAGGCTGGCAATATGACTAAAACGCATCTAAGTGGCGCATAGGCGGTTGCGATCACATACCATAAGATGAGCCTCCTGTTATAGAAAAATAAGATAAAATATGTGTTTTCATCAGCAGTTAAAAACAAACAATTCTATTAGTACAAGGTTTCCCGCGTAAAATAATTGTGTGAATAAATTATAGATTGCATAAAACACGCTACACTTCGCTTGCCGGTTTCCTTTAATAGTATGTCTGACAATAACAGCTAATAGGTAAATATCGATTCGTTGTGTCGGTTTGATTCCCAGGTCGGGTACATTAATTTAATAAGTTTCGAAGATGTTTATTTTTATTAGTTTTATATTATTTTTTTATCTCATATTGAAGCAAACAAACACATATACCCGGATATGCACCCAATATGGTGACTTTATACAGGCTATACACATTTAAATCATCAAGAAGCTGTCGCACGCGACTACGTCCGCGTGAAAAACACAAACAAAGCTGTCCCCGCTATATTTCAAACTATAGTCTATCTAGAAAGAGTAACAAACATACAGAAATCCATCCTCACAAACTTTCGCATGGCTGTAGTGATATTTTATATGCAAATGAATCGCTACGTCCAATATTATCTTATCTAGTGTTCATATCTATCTAGGTAATCGATATGATTTTTAAATTTTTAGAGTTCCTTATTTTAAAAGGAAAATCGGAACCCTTATAGGGTCACTCGCGTATCGATCTCACAGCTGTAATCGCACAGACGTTAATTGAAATATGGGACAAAAAAACTCTGACGGTGCACCTTATGGCATGCGATAACTGTCGCCAAAAGACACCAAAGATGATAATGTGCGTAGCTAACCTTAAGGGTGTGATGTTTAAGGGCTCAATTCGATTGTTTTTTTGTACCCGATGTTACGCGATGGCCCAGTCAATTTTAAGCCAATTTTAATGATTCTTTTTTTTAATAGGTTGGCCTTGCTTCAGAGGAACTCGTATATAAATTTGTTTTGATGCATAAATATAATTATTATTTAGTCTTATGATAATACAATATTTTATAGGATTAAGGAACGTAACGTGACAAATTTTTAGTTCATTTTTGGTCGATACGAAAACAGATTTGCAACACTTGAATCTAATAATAGACGGAAACAAAGGCAACATAAAAACTTACACACAATAGACTGGTTCTATTTTCAGTCTTGAGGCCGCAGCAGCCGAGCGCGCAGAGCGGAACGCCAAGCGCGCCGGCGATGATGAGTAGGTAGGCGATCGCTGGGTAGGTTGGCGATGGCAGGAGGGGGACGAAACGGTGACGCGTCGCCACCGTCCATGACCCTACCACTAACACCCCAATACCTGCAAACTATTTATAATACTACTTATATTTTTTTATCATCTTGGAAGACACACAAGCAGATGATACATGCAAGAGACTTAAATTCTCAAGTTTGGTAATGCACCATTAAAACCTTTCTTTGATCGCTTTGTTCGTCGGTAGACGCGGAGTGGCAAGGCCCCCCACTAGATGGACCGAAGACATAATTAAGATCGCTGGATGCGGGCAGCACATGACCGGTCATCGTGGCGATCTTTGGGGGAGGCCTATGCCTTGTGGAAGGCGTTTATCGGCTGACATGATGCTGATGATATAGGCCATGACTAGTATTTAAAAACTTTTTTTTTATATAGGAAGGGACATAGGACTTAATATCATCGGCAAAGGAGTTACTGGGGTGTTGCTGACGTCAAGTACTGACCTTATTGACCTTATAAATATTACGTCTTTTATGGTAGGCAAGCCGCAAATTTTCTATAATACGGCCGCTGTGAGAATGCTTTAATGACAGATCGTGACCGAATGGTAAATGTGACTTTGAAGTGCAAAATAATTTACGCAATATATATTATTACGTTTATTTATCCGGCTAACGAGTGATAAAAAATATTGATTAAAAGCAGTATAATTAAATAATATTGCAACTTACACTAAAAGTTATAAGTAAGTATACACTTTGATGTCAATAACATGAAAAACTTGCTTGGCATCTCATGGACCGAGTTCCGAACCAATGTCTCCATTCTTCGAGAGCTTGGAATCAAGCAGCCTCTTTCAACTTTAGCCTCTTTCAAATATAAAGAGAATTTTAAAATTCGACTGGCATTTTAGAATTCTTTGGTCACGTCTCACGGAAGAGAAGTACCTCAATTAAACGTCTAGTCATCCAGGGTAAAGTTGAAGGCACAAGACCATCATCTGGGAGGTGTCCCATGCCATGGACCGACCGTCAAGATTGCTGTGGATGCCATGCATGAGTGTACCAGACTCACCATAGACATAGAAAACTGGCGAAACCTCGCGTGGCAAATATCATCTACCCAATATGCTGTTGCCCAAAGAAACCACGACTGCTTTGACATGAGCGACACCACGAAGAACATAAAATACAATATTTTCTAAATACGATACTGCGCTGTTACATAGTCATGTTTTGACGAACTGACAAAAATCAGGAATGAATACTCTAGCGGTCGAACTGTAATAAATATTAGGTCAAACAATAATTTTTTGAGAAGGCATACTTCGTTGGTTTGGACATGGTTATTTTAATAACTACTGATACGTACTAATACTACTTTCACACTTACTAATCGTGAAAGTAGTACAATTGTTAGTAGTAATTACGATTGCTGTCTCATTTTATTGCGTCATATGTTGTCCATACTTAGCAAACATAGACGTAGATGCGCAAATACGTACGTAAGGACGTACCGTACACACACGTATTATACAAAATGTGTTTATTTTTATCTAAATTCGAATAGGAGGTTCTAAATTTTACTGTTTTTTTGTTCTTTTGACTGTTGCGCAATTACTGCAACAATTATGAACTGATTTATTTTTTATGGTAGGTCTTGTCGGAGGCCCATAAAAAATTTATGCAAGTCGGTTTATGGCGAATAAAAATATTTTTATTAGTAATTTTTTTCTAGGATTATAAATAACGCTTACCAGAAATATAACGTTGAATATATGCAGCACACACTTTAAGAAGTTAACACTACAGCAATCTGCATCTCTGGATTTGCGCGGTTTCACTTTTTTCTTCTTGCCCAGTAATGTACTGGCATCTTTCTTTTTTTCTTCTGCCATCTTTTATTATTGCAGACTTTCAAATACAGTTAGCTTCCATTTAGTCATTCTCCTGAAAGGAGAAAACAAATTTTAGTCTGATATATAAACAAACTTAAGGCGGAACATCAATTTTTAATTACAAAATACTTACACTCACTCAAAATTGTGAAAGGTTTATTCGTTAATTAAAAACGTAAAAATAATTTATTTTTTTATTAGATGCCTTATAAGAATGGAATATTACAATATTTATTCTATAAGAACAGATATCGATTCAATTAAGTTGTTGATTAGTATAAACAAACTTTGTATAGTTATTGATAAAAAAATATTCAATAGTTTAGCAAATATGTAAAAAACATGTAAAAGTATTCAAAATTATATTTTATTTTGTGTCACTGAATTTTAGGTTTACTAACTAGAACGACCATGTGAATATAAAATTACCACAATTTTTTACGAAAGCAAAAATAACATCCATATAGATTGATTTTCATTTAAGACGATGATTATTTCCATTTATTAAATTTAATTATTCCAACACACATGGCGCTTATAGTTATCTTAAATGAAGTATAAGCTGAATGAAAACAATATCTTCATATTAAAAAAAATGTCCATTGAATGGCAAATCTATTTAAAAATAAAAACATTTGTATAAAACATAAATTGAATTATAGTTTTCCGGAGGAGGTTTTGATGAAAATGTTTTGGAATATATAATAAATCTAGGAAAATCCGAAAATAAGGTGATATATATATGGTAACTAATATGTTTTGACATTTGATTTCATTAAACATAGTTCAGCTATCACATTTGTATAAATTTGCGGCTATCTGGTCAGCTAATTAAATATATTTTAAAAATAAAAGATTTACTGGTCTTTCCAGTTAGCATACAACTCAGTGCCCGTTTCAATTGAAATTCAGTCACATTCATCAGAAGTTTCAATTCTGATCATTAAAATAACATCCCTTGTAAGGACTCAACATAATTGAAGAATATATAAAAGCCCAGAATCTAGAAATAATTTTGGATAAACCCACTTGTAAAGAAAATAATAGACACCAGTATTTATAAATGAATTAGAATTTCCATATGAACTGACATTATTTTCGGGACAAATTTAATTTACAAATCCAATTATATTTATACATGGGATCACCTCCGTAATATCTATTTTAATAAAAGGGATTGATAATAAACAGTACTTATGTCTTTGTAATCGGTGTACAAGATAAGTCAAACATGACGGCTTTCAATAATAAATATACTTTACAATTTGATGGGTCCTGTGTACGAAATACTTTTGTATATTTCGACTAATCACACAAATTAATCTAAGCAAAATTAAGATTTTCTCTTGAATTGGGAATGAGCTAATATTACTATTTATTCATATACAGAACATATACTTAAGAAACACCCAAACGCAAGTAAAAGTATGTCGTTACTTAACGGTTGTCCATAGTCAGGAATAGACCTGAAAACCCTAAGTTTAGTATAGTGAAGTAACCATTACATCAAGTTCATTATATATGGCTGTATTTAGAAGTTGCTAATACAGATTTTTACTTTGCGATAACATTTTCCTTTTAACTTTTATTGTGCACTTCCAGTAATAGGCAACTATAAATAATTTTATAACATTTTATACATTTTACCATTGGTTCAATGTCATTATGGTAAAATAATGCTGATTATATAGTGACATTTTATTTAAATTATTTCTTCACCTAGTCATTGTAGTGTGTAACCTAGAAGATGGCAGTCGAAACTTCAAACTTACAGACACTATGTCCATTTTAACTTCAGTTCCCAATAAAAGAAAAGAATATTGACAATTCACTATAGATGTGGAAGCTGTTATAATTTTGCAGTAAGAAATAAATGTATAGCTATGTGTAGGGTAACATACTACATTATGCTATAAAACCTATAAAATATAATAATAATAATAATAAT
>DVZW01000451.1:0-10453 GCA_018237805.1 Mesosemia grandis
GCCGTGTCTCATCTTTATAGCCTAAAACAGAATTAATTTTATCCGAAAAAACATGATTACTTTAGTATTTTAATTACCACTGTTACAGTGTACTAGGTGAGAAATTTTCTTGGGAGCGCAATGCGAATGTGATCAGATGGTTTGATATCCACACAAATGCAACGCAATGTGATGGTGGCCAGTGGTTATAGGTGGCAATGGTAGTCCTGCGGCAAAGCGATTCAGATGCACATAGGATAAAACTGTTGTGTCGCAACGCTTTGTGTTGCATTCACATGTCATCACATCGAATTGCATTTGCTTTGAGTCGCCTATGTAGGACTCAGGGTTGGTATTACATTCTGATAACAATTGGCATGAAGTTGTACTTTATACTAATTAAGCTGATAATCCCTGTAGTACTCAATTAAATAGCAGCCGCAAGAAAATTCATACAAATATTTTTACATTACTATACAGTTACTATGCAGTTTAATATTTCAGACAACAGTTTAAATTCCCGCTAATATTACAACATATGAAAAATTTCATATCAGAAGCAGTGTTACGAAAAACCTATACAATATTCATAAGGATGTTTACAATATATTGAATTCCAACTTGCCACACAGTTTTCTCTGGATTAATTTCCTCAAATTTTTCTTTTTGTTTCTCTAAAATATCTAATTTCTCTGGCATATTTTCAAAGTCCCACATTGTACTGAGTTCTTGAACCATATCATCGAATAAACTTTGTTTCAAACAATTAAACATGGGTATCCATTTCATTCGTTTGAATTTTGTTTTTGGAACGGTTTCAAGAAATTCTTCATTACTATAAAATAATAATTTCATGTAAAACATTAACAAATATTATTTACCAAAAAGATCCAAGTTACAATTTACCTGACAATATTAACAATATTATTGAATTCTTTTAATATAGTTAAATTATCAAAAACTATTTCAGGCGTGTTTGAATTTGTTTTATTTAATATGTCTTCAACTTGTTCACCCATTTTGTGACAAATATGTATGAATCAATTATTTATTTATTAATATACAAAATAAATTGTAGTATTTATCTACGTAACGAACTTTATTTCAAACGAATTTTAAAAGTAAACAACAAACTAGGCATGCCATCTGAAATCGATTATTTAGAGAAAATTAATCGATTTTACACTTCGATTCAGAACACTTCATCGATTCGTGAATCGATCCATAAGCCCAACGAATCCGACAGTTTTAGTTTCGATTTTTTTAATATGTCTCGTCTAAGGCAACAGACTCGCTCCTTAATTCATTTGAAGTCATAACTCATTCTAAACTTTATTGTTATATTCATATAAACAATAATATTATTATCTAATTCAGTAATTACAAAAAATACTAACTAGTGTATTACGTCAATAATGTTTTACGTAAACATTGGGAATGTTAGAAAAAATCGCGATTAAACGAGAATCGATCCTCTGATGCTCGATTTAAATAGTTCGAACGGGAAATAGACTTGTTTCAGAGATTTGATCTGTTGTAGGTATGTCGATTGTCGAGCACGATACCTACAACAAATAACAACTTTGACGGCCTTTTTGGCGGCAACTCAGCGAGAGTGGACTTGCAATTTTAATTAAATTTTAGTTTTTGAGCATAAACTGATTTAGTGAATAATGGTGAAAGTGATTTATGCAGTAAATCATTGTTAAGTGTCCAAAAAATGAAGAATTCTAGTAAAATCGCGCATTCCCTCCGTTTACGTTGTCCCAAAAAGTCGCCCGGCAACCGTTTCCTCTACGTTAAGTTCACTTTCACTTTACGTGGAGCGAGAGGAGCCAATAAGACAAGATGACTAAGACTAAATAAGATGACTTTTGACTTCACATGAATACGTTGCTCATTATTTATACAATGAAAATATTAAAAAACGATCGTTTGTGGCAAATGCACTAAACGTGTGAGTCCAAGAATAAAAGAAAAAGAAATATTGACTGTCAAAAATTAAGTCAAAATCCATATCAAAATCTCAAAACCAAAAGTCAAAACAATAGAATTTGTTCGAGTTGTAATTTATTACTAACATTTTTTATCAGCAGTCTACCAAATGATTATGTGTCAATAATTTTAAGGTTTTTAATATTTCAAAGCTTTATATCTACCAAATACTAGTTATAAAAAATAATTTAAAAACATTTACTACAAAACAGCAAAATCGTAAATAAGTGTAATTTTTAGTGCATTATTGTGTTGTATTTCACAACTAATATTTATAATGAATATTTTACCGGTAACTATCTATCTTATCTTTGCTTCTAAATTAAAATTAAAATATTAGTAAAAGTTAATTGTTTATCTTCAGGAACCCACGAAATCAAGGAAAAAACATATCATTTGTATGGCATCAGATTTCTTCTTTCCCAATACTGGTGGAGTGGAAGAACATATATATAATTTATCACAATGTCTCATGAAATGTGGCCACAAAGTGATTGTAATATCTCACTGTTATGGTGATAGAGTTGGAGTTCGATATTTAACGGGCGGGCTAAAAGTTTACTATTTGCCTGTAACAGTATTCTATTCTCAATGTGCACTACCGACTATGATTTGCAATATTGCATTAGTTCGGTATATTTTAATCAGGGAATGTGTTGAGATTGTCCATGGGCATTCTGCATTCAGTGTTCTCGCACATGAGGTATCAATAATAGCTAAGCTAATGGGTTTGAAGACGGTATTTACTGATCACAGTTTATTTGGATTTGCCGATATGTCTGCAGTATTAACAAACAAATATTTGCAAATGTGTCTATGTGAATGTGATCATTGTATCTGTGTGTCACATACGGGTAAGGAAAACACAGTGTTGAGGGCAAGGGTAAAGGCTCACAAAGTTTCAGTTATACCAAATGCAGTAGACGCTTATACATTCACTCCAGACCCAAGTCAAAGAGATTCTAACTTTATCACAATAGTTATTGTGTCCAGATTGGTATATAGAAAAGGTGTAGATTTAATGGCTGCTGTGATAAATGAAATGTGTCCCCAGTATCCGAACTTGAGGTTTATTATTGGTGGAGATGGTCCAAAAATGTGGTTACTACAAGAAGTTCGTGAACGAAAAGGCTTTCAACATTGTGTTACACTACTTGGTAGTCTTAAACATTCAGAAGTGAGAAATGTTCTAATAAAAGGTGATATATTTTTGAACACCTCTCTAACAGAAGCTTATTGTATGGCTATTGTGGAGGCGGCATCATGTGGCTTAAAAGTTGTATCTACTAGAGTAGGTGGTATTCCAGAAGTACTTCCTGAAAGCATGATTTACTTGACAGAGCCAAATGTACAGAGTATTGTCCAAGGTATAGAGCAAGCTATAAAAGATTTAAAAGAGGGCAATTTCATTTGTCCTTATGAATGTAATAAGATGGTAAGAAGAATGTATAATTGGATGGACGTCACAAGAAGAACTGAAATAGTTTATAACAGAATTTTGTTAAACAAAAACAAACCATTAGGACAACAGTTGCGTAGTTACCTCAATTGTGGTGTGTGGCCCTTCCTATTAGTCATAAGTTTAATGTATTTATTACTACAGTTAATAGAAAAAATTTATAAAAGAAAACATATTGACATTGCAAGAGATATAAAGTTATAGATTTTTTTATAATTCCGTTTATCTCCCAGATGTTAAACTTTTTAATTTTCAATGTATCTGATCTATTGTCCTAGAATGGGGTAGGCAGAAACCATATTTTCGGCTTTCCACAGATTCACACTCTAGAAATGCTGATGTGACTATTAGTTAGTCATGGGCATCATCCTCATTATTAGTGTTTTAATGAGTACGAAGAAAAGAGTTGAGTAGGAAAAAAGCAAATTGGTATAGGAATAGGTTCTAGGATACAGCTTTCTCATACAACTGAGGTTAAAGCAGCCACAGTAAGGTAATAAATACATAATAACATATTGCTGCTGGTCCTCATATATTACTTCCTGCTGAGTAATCTCAGAAAAGAAACCCACACATAAGTAATGGCTAACGAACACAAAACATTAAACACCATAGAAGTAGTATATGTCATAGCGACAGTTGTCTCTTATTATCAGGAGATCCATCTGTTTCGTTGCTTTCGTATAACATAAAAAGTCTGGGAATCGCTGTGGAATTATTATACTCATTGAAAACAAAAATTCAAATGAATGTAATAGTACAAATTAATTTGAATTTAAAAAAACATTGAGAGTTTATAAAAGAAAACATATTTAAATTATGAATATTCGGGTGTTATAAAGCATCCACTGACAAGCTACTTTTAATTTATTTCTCTGATCGGTGTCATTTTACCGTGATATCACAAGGCCCATATTTTCCATTATAATTATATGGAAATAATTGGATTGGCAAGAAAAAGGCTAGGACATATCAAAGATAGGGAAAATATTATTTCAAAGTAAGATGTAATTGATGAAATTAAATGACATAATATATTACGAATAACTCCAATTTTGTGGTGACATTAAAAATTGTTATTGGTTGTGAAATAAATAACATTTAAATATTTTGGAATGATATTTATTTATATATAACATTATGTTCAAATACAAAAGCATTTCATTAAAGCCAATGTTGGTCGATGACTTTAAATATAAGTTTTAATAAATAACAGTTTCCCAAGAGCAATAATCATTATTACATTAAAAACAACATGCTCTGTTCAAATAAATATTTACTATTACTATATTAATAATGTTTAATGTTAAAGTTAATGTGATTTGAATAACACAGGCTGACATGTTGTGAGAAATTTTTTAGCTAGTAACAAATATTACTATACCACCATGTTCTTCAGGCCCTGTGGACAAATAAAATAATAAATATTACACCTAGTATGCCTAACCATGCAGGGGTGAAACTGGTACCTACTTACGAGCCATGAGTACACCCAAGATTACTTGATGATATTGAGGTCCAATGATATGATAGATGGCAAGCCATTATATTGGACAAAATATAGTTTTATTGGTCACCATGACAAAGATAAATTGCAGGCTTGTCTGCTTGTAACTTCTACCCTTAAAAACTAGTTCAACCGTAATCATGGTCCTTGCATCGTTGCTGTCATAGCAAAAATTTAATTTCAAATATAATTGCAGAAAGGACATGTTAAATATTAATAACATTAAATTCACCATTATTCAGTAATAAGTTGACATTAGTAACTTGGGATTATTATTTATATCTTCAGTGTTTATCGCTTTTCTAAAAGGTATCAATTAGCTAAACTTAGTCCCGGTGTGGTGTAAGTAAAGCAGGAACCATGGACTCAATCATATAGGGCATAAGCAAGACAGTTGTATCAATCGTTGAGTCATTACCAATTGTCAGACCTACCATATTGAAGTAACTATCACCTGCTTATTATGAACTGAATTCACACGGCGCGGCGGTAACTGTGTATGGTGGGCGCACCAATCTTTTTGAGTTGCAGCCTCCAGCATGTGTCTGTATGTGCGTGTGTGTGTCTGTATGGCAATAACTCAGAGCAGAAACCAGCTAGTTTGATAGCTAGCACAAAATACTGGATTTACCTACCTCTTGTTAGTGATTCATTCAGGAATATAAAGACATTTTATTAAAATATTTATATATCATCCTACTAGACCGATATATCAATATCGACTTAACCTTGGACCCCTATAAGTGTGTGTATGTGTGCGCGGTATGAGTGCGAGCGCCTGTACTCACACAGCGGTGCGCGGCGGGCAGGCGGGTCGGGCCCCGGCTTGTTTGAGCTGCAGCACTAGCGAGCGCAGACGGGCCACCTCCCGCCCGCGGCGAGGGCCGAAGTCGCACAGCTCTGCCACGCGAGCCCACTCGCCACCCTCCGCTGGTGCTCCCTCCGCGCCCCGCGCCAGTGCCTTTTCTGCGTTCCTATACATTATGACAGACTGGTTGGCGAATATCAAGCAACAGAAGCTTCGTCGTGTCTAATCTTTCTCAACGAACCCAGGATGGACTTACGATAGATGTGGCAAATGATGCCAAACCGGAAGAGGGATTTATAGCTGTCAATGACGTTGTCAAGTCTCACCAACCTACTATAGTCTTTCGAATAATATATTTTCTTGACAACAGCTCCCTTAGAATGTAGTGTTACCGATTTAGCGAATTGTCAAAACATGAAGGATGTATCAAATTCGTTATACATCCTTCATGTTTTGACAAGACTAAACCTAATTTTGGTTTAGTTTAGTCTAGTCGGGGACAACGGAATAGACCCCAATATTCAAATAAATTGTTAAACAATACAAATGTGTTTTATTGTCTGTGAGTAAGTAGGTAGATTAAGTAAGTCATTAATGAGGTCGTTTCTGCTGTCCCCGACTAGACTAAATTAAACCAAAATTAGCTTTGGGCCTGCCAACCATCTGTCAAGACGTCAAATTCGTTATACATCTTTGGTGTCTTGACAGGACTAAACCTAGTTTTGGTTTAATTTAGTCTAGTCAGGGACAAGGGAATCGACCCCAATATTTATTATATTAAGAAAAACCAATTCTATTTTTAATACAATTATTTTGACAATTAAGCACTGTTATAAAAAAAATATATATTATTGGGCAATTAATAATGAAGGTCAACACAGTAACCCAACTTTAATTGCATCTTAAATATCAAACAGAACATTGTTGTATAATTAACCACATAACGAATACAATTATCGACGCAATCGCAACGTTTTTATATGTCAAAACCAAAAATCAAGTATAGGTTTTATCGTTTTGACATTTGAAAATGTCCAAAAACGACTACTGAAAACGCCACGATTACTTTGAAACGACAATCTTTGATTTAACCCTCTGGGGACCTTTATTAACTTATATAGAAATATAGTTCCCCTTTCCGATATTAGAGGGCGCGCCAAATTTTCAAAGTGTCACCAGACCCCCCCTCTCTCGTCCGATTAAGGAGTTAGGCATAAGTGCCAAAGGCAATAATACGCTATAGTCCACCAGCACCAAAATTATCAATATAACAATTATCACAAATGAGTCTATAAATATGGTCCCCGTTAACAAAAATGAACAATGAGACATCAAACGCTGAACATGATTTCGTGAAGTTGGTATATTATAATATCCTTGCAGCACCTGTGATTGTCTGTAAGTTGTTTGTAACATGTTAATTTTTATACCTCAATTATGATACTTTTGGTATTAATTTTTGGACATTAGGATATCTTTAAATGTCAAACGATTCTTAGGTCTTGCATCGAAATAAGTCAAACAAGTCAATTTTCATCATTACATAAAAAAATATCGCATCGCATAAATATCTAATATGGACACAATATGTGTTAATATAATCTCGTTGGCATATGGTAACCGGTATTGGTATAAGATGCACGCAAAAAACTAGTCTTGAGTGTTTTCCGATTTTCAGAAAAACTGCACTATCCGGGATTGGAATATGTGCCCGATATGGCGACAAGGTTGCCACATCACGGGACTTAATATTATGTCGTCAATTGTCATATCAATTGATTTATGGTATCCCTGGTATGGTTGTTACAAATATACAAAGTAATTTTTATTCAATTATGTCAATGAATGTACATTATTTCGTTACTTAAACATATTTTTTATACTATAAGTTAAAAATTAAATGAGAACACAGTGTAGTTTAAACAGCATATTTTAATTAACCTAATATTATTTTCCCTTGTTTGATAAAAGATAAGATACTCAATAAATACCACAAATGTTAGTTAACCCTAAGCCCATTACGAAATATCATACTCACTTAGCAGATTCTCTGTCAGCGTAAAAAGAAAAAAAGTTTATTAGTAAAATATTACAGTGCTAATAATACTTAGTAATACATAAAAATATATATTTATCAAGATTAATTCTACCTTTTTTTTATATCCATAGAAAAGCAAACAAGCAGACGGATTTCCAGATGGTAAGAGATTTCCGTCGTCTACGTATACCAAAGGTGTGCGTTGCCAGGTCTGGGATGACAAGACTCTTGCCTAGGTGTACCCGTTATTTTATCTTATCTCAAAGAATCGATACAGTAAAACCCCGTTAAGACGATTTCACAGAGACTCGTCCAATGAATTTACCTCGGGCCTCAGATGGTGTAGTTACGCTACTGATTGTAAATTATGTTCTAATTAATTTCACATACTTATTATTTGATGATTCGAGTAATTATGTGTATTCATAATTAAGTTACTTAAAATAATCACGAATTTTAGTTTTATAAAGTGATGATGATTCTGATGCATATTCATTACAAAATCAATAATAAATCAATAAATAACGCGTTCACGCACCGACAAGCGGTGAGGATGTGATAGATGGTACGTGTGCGTCGTGACAGGAGTAAGGCGTATTATAATCATTATGTCAATCGTATAAGATATTAAGAAATGTATGAAAAAACGTGTCAAGTTATGAACTGATTTAAATTGGTATATTATGAGTGAAATCGTAAAAGGTGTGATCGTTTTACCGGGGTTTTACTGTATTTGAACAACTAGAAGATGACATTTAATTGTTCTTCTGAATCTTAATTAAACTTGTTGGTATACAATGTTCCTACTTTAGGCCAGGTCTACAAAATAGTTAAACTATATTTTATTTTATCTATATAATAAATATATAAAAACGAAAGGTCACTCACTCATCACGAAACTCAGACACTACAAGTGCTAGCAAATTCGGCATGGAAGTTCGTTTTAGGACTGCTATTTTGCTAAATTCGACCCCTAAGTAATAAGACCCCTAATATTTTTCTATTTCAAGCCAAAACTAAGATCTCATTTCATTGAGATTTGTGATTTATGGTCCAGTATGTTGTCACACATCCAAAACATTCCGATGAATGGTGTCCAGAAACCCTTCAGAAAGTTCTGGTGAAAAATTATTAGGAATCTGTTTACATTATATATTTCTCATTTTTGATTTCGAATATATAACTAAGACACATAATAGACAGGGTAAAACATGTTAAGAAGTACTCATACTACGAGTATGTGCAATTAACCAGTGATATACTACATATATGTTGGGTACATACCTATTTGCAGCCTTAGTTTTTGCTATTTGTTCCTCGTGTGTTTTATACCAATCTTCCAATTCTTTTTTGGCAATTTTTAACATTTCTTGTTTCTTTTCTTCTTCCTCTTCATCTGAAAAAGAAACAAGATGTTGAAAATATCTCAAATAAAAACTTCTAAAATCTTGAACTATTTTTTAGTTCAAATTTCAATTCTGTATTAGTCAAAATAGTTTACAACACTTGGGTGTTAAAAATACAAAACACAATTAAGAAATGTAACATACAATCTTACATTTTCTACACATATTGACCATATTGTAGGTTTGGATAATTTACGCATCATGCATATAATTATGTTGACAAATTATTATGATTTATTGTATACTTTTATTTGGTGGTATGTAATGAAACTCCCTTTGTAATCAATATGTAAAGTAATAATATTAATATTATTATTATTAATATTATTATAAATATATACAATATTAATATTATTACTTAAGAATTTGGTTGTCCGAATGTGCAAATTAAAAAACTACTGGACGCAATTTTAAAAATTCTTTTTGATTTGAAGGAAGGAATGGAATGGAGGAAGGCTACAGGCTATAAAATTTTATAATGTACCACAGGCGATGCCAGGGCGGGTCACTAGTTTAAAATGAATGTAAAATTAAAAAATATGGCACAGTACAAGAGTTTTCAGTTTTTATTAATTAATAAATAATATTCATTCATTATTTAAATAATTTGCAATTGATTATGTTTAATACCATCTAGACATTTTATAATAAGTGTCCTGTTTTTAACTCTTTATACAGGTACTGTGTTCAGAATTAAGAATTGATTTTTATTCAATCTATCAGATAAGGTGTATCGTTAATATTAGACTAGAATTTCTCTTATGAAAAAGGGGCTGTCCATGACCTAACTGTGTAGAGGTAGGCTTAGTAAACCAGCCAATGTCAAAATATTATCCCCCTTTTTGGTTCAACCTATGTTTGAAGAATAGATTTGCTTTCCTGCCAGACAGCTCTTCAGTAGTAAAGGTCACTTCCATTGTGACTACGTAGAAGAGTTTTGCAATGACATCCAGATGGGTACCTCCACCTCCACTTATTCCTGCAGCAATACTGTCAGTGCTTGTCATCGTCGTGTTCCGGTTTGGAGAATAATGTAGCCTGTACACGTCGGCAAGTGACTAAACTTCTCAGTCAAAGTTGACAATGCACAATTAATTCCTTTGGTGTACATAGGCAATATTTATTATAACCATCAGGAGATCCGTTTACTTGTTTGCTTTCATATATATCAAATAAAAAGTTTTTTTTTAATGCAGTAACAAATATGTAAATTGAAATTTAGTTCTGTAGCCCTGAGGATGCTTTAAATAGCGAAGCCGGT
>DVZW01000452.1:0-10453 GCA_018237805.1 Mesosemia grandis
CAATTCTATATTAGGGTACGGCATTGCCGCTCACAGCTGTTTTAACTTTTTCATTTCATTCTCGCCGATTTAAATAAGTTCCATCTCAACATTTAAAATGTACATATAATCGTATACATTTGTAAAGAATCTTCGTATCGCATTTTTAGGAGTATAATATTTGGCTAAGTGAATGTAACATTGTGCCTACTCGATATTATTTGGTGTGTAAAGGAAGAAATCAAGATCTTTACCCTACTCTCTTCACACATCTGTTACATATTGAAGTAATATTGTGTAATTTTAGTTTTTTGAAATCAACCTAAATCTAACCAGAAAATATCAGTATAAATTTCTAAAAAAAGAATAAAAGAATTACCGCCTAAAACAAACACTTGAAAAGAGGAGGCGGCGTTCCTAAGCGCCCCTTAAAGCCTGAAGCACCTATCATCGTGAACAGCTCAAAAACTCCCAAACTAGTTGAGAACTTGCCGACAGCGAAAAAACCACTTGTGAAGGCTTTTTCACTTTTATTAGAGAAACTTCAAATAAAGGTGGAATCCTTCTTGATTACCCAGGCTTGTGTAACCCTTAAAAGTTGGCCTTATCAACGTATACCAGTTTTAACGTCGATTTAGTTTGTTTTGTTTGTATTTCAAAGCAATGTAGTATAATGTGTATGTATCATAACACATATGTACCCGGAATGGATAGACGACATGATTGCACAAGTTAACAATTATTTTTATGTACCAAAATAAAAACCAACTTCCTTCAAATTTACACGGAATCTCTAAAATAATGCCTATCTAATAAAAAAAAATATTAAAGTGGCTCATAATTGGCAGAGTATTTGCGTAACACCGTGTAACTTTCATTCAAATATGTAAATACGAACCCTTCATTTTGGAAGTCGGTTAATATATTTTTTATGGGACCACCTCTAAAACAATCCCTATCTAATAAAAGAAGAATTATTAGAATCGGTTTATAATTGGCGGTATAATATATATTCTTAGATAGTGGAAACGCAGTCCGAACATATTTTTCATGGGTAAAAGCGTCTTAATACATATGGGTGGCTCGTACTCCGAGTCAGTGGTATTGTGGTACGAATTATATACTTGGTTAATGTCAGCACTTGATGATGAAACGTCATAAGTCTTCACAAACCTTATAAGTTGTAGGTATTTTATATTACTAGGAAAATAAACTTAAAACCCCGGGTGGGTGGTGTGGTAAGCAGTATTACACTACGGACGCTATTATCGAAGTCTGCAACGCTAGACCCAACAACGCACCATTTCGACACTAAAATCCCAACGTTCTACCATGATTCAATCAACTGTAATTGGGAATATTAGAACAATAACTTATAATGTGTGTTAAGCTGTCATCGCAAAGCAAGCAATTTAAGTGCAACACTGTTTGAAAAGAAATAATACACAATATATCACAAATACATACGATAACAACATACAATTGCTTCAAGGACCTAATTAATAGAAAACAAACTACAAAAAACACTACAAAATACAATACAAACATACACGACCAGAGTAAACAATTTCTCCAAGGTCATCACTATGAGAAAAGAAATAAAACGAAACATATCACAAACATTCAAAACAAGAGACACATTTGAAACAAACAAGTTATGTACATCTATTGTATTCTTTGTTCTTCAAAAACAATATGCTGATTCACCTCGGATCAATTATATCTCTGTAACGAGTTCTGCTATTGTCATATTGTATTTACACTCGACGATTTTCCGTTCGTTATTCTCGGGACAGACATTTGACATTAATGTGAATGTTTAGTGATAGATAACATTTAAAAACGTATCGTGTTTATTTAGAGTATCTACATATACACAATATGTATTTAATTGTTATCTATCGCTATGCTTCGCTGGTGTTTCGCATGTGGAAAAGTGCCGGAGGTACGAGTGAAAAGTTTAAGGAATCCGGTACCATGAGCGACCACGACTGAATCCCGACCAAATGCAAGAAAAGAGTTATGAACGTCGAGGAAGCGAAACGGGTGTGTTTGAGTCGTGATATTTGGCGCCCAGTTCTCTCTGCTTACCCCGCATGGGAGCTGGCGTGATATTATCCTACGAATACATAAATGTGAAAGTTTCTTTGTTTGGATGTGTGTCCGTCAATCACGCTGAAACTACTAAACGGATTTCGATGAAATTTGGCATACAGACAGGGTATGAGCTGACTTGGGTGATAGGATACTTTTCATCCCGGAAAAATGTTCGTCGGAAAAATTATCTCCGAAGGTTTAGGCAAAGATGTCTGAGAGGTCTCCTGATGGTTACACAGTTACGCGCCCCTAGAACACCCTTAATTAGCTTATGATATAAAGTCCCATTATGTTATAGGTGGCAAACCCGTCGCCATATCGGTCACAAATACAAACCCGGGCAATTGTTTTTTAAAAGTTACTGAAAAAGCTTTTAACAGCACACAAACATATTTTTTTTCACAACAAGGCGACGAAATTTCATTATTAATTGTATCAATACTTCACTCTTCCGTTCTATATGGCAGCAGTATTCGCCCTGTATTTTAACTAAGTTTTTTTAAAATCAATTTTATACAGATAAAAAAAATGCTACATAATAGATCCTGTTTTAATGGTTATATAATGTCAAAAAAAAATCAGTTCTAGACATTATTTTTGTATCAAACATATAAATAATAGGTCACTTATAATAATTAATTCATTTTAATAGCTCAAATTTGGCAAAATAATCCTTCATTTTTAAAAAGGCGAACACTGGTTTATAACAACTTTTCCAAGTGTGACACTTAAAGTTATCTAGATTTAAGTTTTAATGTTATTAGGGAAACATTGTTTTAAAAACAGTGAACATGTACTTATAATACAATTTTAAAAATTCTTATGTACGACGGGCGAAGCCATGACCACCAGAATTTAATGTTAAAGGATTATTTTGTCCAAGGTAATCTATTAAAATGGCATGACTTTAGTCAAGGATTCAATCATAGATAATACATGAGGATTTAATAACTTGATGAAGCTAAAATTCCGCTCGGATAAATTTAACCTATCCATTAAACTTTGGTGGAAACCAAATCAAAGATGATTATGACCTATCTTGACTAACCTATCTTTTTAGTTTAATAGTAATATTTAGTTTTGTTATAACTTATTATATATTGGTATGCTTTCTCACATTAGGTACACGTATTTTATTACAATATTGAACTGTTTATTTAACTAAGATCAATATTTATGCACACAATATATTCTGGAACGAACGTTTGGGTATTTAAATTATAATACTTTCAACGACTCCGAAGTTTCTTTCAATGACAGATTCTCATCTGTCATTGTCAGCTGCTAAATTTTATATTATAGAACTAAATAGAGACAATCTAGACATTTAGCATGGACTATAATTTAGAGTTAATGTGTATTTAAAAATATGCAACAGTTAGGCAGATATGGTATTACGATTAGTTCTAGTGCACCAACAGTTTGCCAACTATATATAAGTCTTATAATGTGACAGGTACCAAGTCTGTCACTATATCGGTCAAATTCTAGGATAGTTAAGTTTTTAAGTAAATATGAAATTCGCCTGATCTGAGTTTAATCCCCAGTTTCATGATTTTTCTGATTTGCTGCTACTACACTATGAACAACGAGGCGATCAGTTTAAATTTCGATACTCTTCATACTCCTCCCAAATATAATGAAGTAATTGCAAATAACAACGACAACGATGAACCTTATTTACCTATGAACGTAAGTGTTTACCCTCTACTGAACAAAAGGCAAGACGATATGCCTGTAATGTAGTAATACACGTCTCACCAATTCTGTTTCCTAAATTAAACCCCGAGTTAGTACCAACCCATGTAAAAATAAGACAACAGGCTTTTTGCGGACGTAATTTAGGCACGAATTAGTAGTATTTTACAAACGAATCAGTAGTAGTAAATTAAAAAAAAAATCAGAATGTGTAAATTAAATAAACAATATTCATTTTCACCTGGGACCAGTGGTTAAATTAACTCTTTGATGCACAATCGCACTGGTTGAGCCAATTAACCGTGATCAATTAAGAGCTAACCAGGCTAAGAGTACTCAGATTACCATACTGCATTTCTTTGTATAGTTTGCTTTGAATCCAAACCAGAAACGTTCGGATATTATAACAGCTAATAGCTACACAAAGCTTAGTTATGAATAGTAAAATTATATTATTGTATTATCAGTCGTACTATTCTGATTTAATTACAGTTAATCATTCAAGGGTCCACAATAGATAATAATATTCACAACCTTGCCTCGTTGGCATAGTGGTACCAATGGAATCCACGAGGTTCTTTCTGGGTTCAATTTTTTAGTTGATTTCAGTTTGATTTTTTATTATAATTACCAGATTTTCTTAATATAAATTCGAATTTTCCCTTATAACTTCATTGCACGAGATTGGAATATGTGCCCGATATGACTACAGGTTTGTTGTCTGTAATATTATTTAATATCATTGGTTGATCGTGGGTATTATTGGCGCCACTGGTGTGTACTAATTTCACTTCTGCCTACACCTTCGAGGATGGGCGTGATTATATTTATTTATTTTCTTTTAGTTTACATTATCTACCTATCTAATTTCGTTTATTCAAACAATTAATTATTGTTACGTATTACATATTATATTATTCATATAATCGTGGCTGTTAAATATTTTCCTGTATATCTTGAAACATTTAGATACACTCATACATAAACAAGCGAGCGAGCGAGTTGTGTTAATTGATGATAATTCTCTTACGAGGTCTAACATTCCAGTCTCAAGGTTGGCAATCCACTATTTACTCTTGGTGTCTATAAGTTTTCTCCTGTCATTAGATAATCCGTCTGCATATTTACTATCTTATACTGTAAAAAATACTCCTGTCTGTGCTATATGCACTGACCGCCGTTGGTCACCTCGGTAGTCGCCTGGTTAGCGTAGGGAGCAGGCATTTGTGTGCATCATACATAGATATCCAAAAGAGTATAATTGTTTATTGAAATTTATTTCGGTACATATATATTTCTAAGTTTTAGTATCGTTGACCAACACTCATATCACAAGAAAATAATATGCTTAGTTTGGGGTTAGACAAATTCCTGTAATTAGTCCTTACTATTTATTTTATTTATAATAAATGTTTCCTGTTTCACTTAATAATTTTTAAGTTAGTCTCCTAGATTGCCTTGCGAATAAAACAAATACATACATTTCTCTCCATAGTCATACGAGTAACGTCAAGACTAATCATGAAATACATATTTCCAAATCTATAAATGATCACTTGCAATGCAATTACAAATCTTTTTCGAAATTCCCGACTTATTAAGATTTTTCTCTAAGTACTTTGGAAGGCACAGTCCGTGAAACTCAAATACTTTTATCATTACGTCATACATTGACTTTTCTACCAAAAATTAAGTTGTTACTAGAAACGATACCAGCGGTTACCCATTCAATCCTACATCTACACTACATAAACCTCGAGGGACGTCTGTACCTAGTCCAGTGTTAATGGCGGCTACATTATTATTGCATACCCTACACACAGGCTTTGATCGGCACTGCAAATAACATACATGGAAATATACGCTCTATGCAATGATAGGCATGATTCAAATTACTTTGCAGAGTAAATCTTTGAGACATGGTATAATAGTACTAAGTTAGTAACCCTCTTAGCATGTGAATTGAAATTAATCAGTACAACATTCAAATTAATGCAAACAACACCACGAACTTGAATTGAGGCAATCTCTGAACACAAACGCTTAATTATATTTGTCTTAGAGATTTTTCCATTATCTAAATTCTTTGAAGTACTCGTACCTACATATTTTTAAACAGTAGTATGATTATTTTATTTTTTGCAAATGACCAGTTTTGATCAGGTTGATTAAAAATTATAAAACCCTTGTTAATATAAATGTTCATAATTCAGGTCAGTTATCGCATAAGATTTAACCCCTTAAAACGCTAATGTGAGGGTCGGTGGGCCTAGTCGCCGTGATTAGCTTTCCACAATTAGGAAAGTAATGTTCCTTTCCTCTTATGTGGAAAGATAGGACTCTATTTAGCATATACTCTATTTCTTATGAAGGGGTAGGAAAAACAGGTTCTGGGGAAAGTAGTAAAGTAGTCTTCCCTACTTTATCTAGTAAAGTAGTCTCCCTCCTTCCTCAGTCTTTTCCGTAGAAGAGTAGTTTTTCGAGAAAGTAGTAAAACTTACTACATTCTCGACAATTGAGAAAGTAGATGAAATAGAGTAGAAAAAATAATAATAATTAAATTTTAATACACATACATCGTTTCCATGGTCTGATGGTCAGCGTATTCGCTATACAGACGCTTACGCTTTATAGAACTCCCACATTTGATTCCTGGGTTGGGAATTTTAATGCTTTAAGTATTTGATTATTCGAAAGCAAGCTTTTGATTGATCTCTGCCAAAAATAGGCTCGTGCCCGATATTCTGTTCAGCTTCCCATCTAAAAAAATGGGAAGTATTGTTGGTTAAATGTGGCCGAACTATTAACATGGACACTCCTCCTTACATACTTTAAAGATCATAGGCGTGACGATATAATAATGTACATAATATGGCTTTTGAAAATATTCTTTTTGTCTACAGAAAACTGACAATTTATCATTATTATTATATCATCACGCCAGGTCCCTTCTTAATAAGAAAGAACCGGATGCCAAACATCACGATTTAAACACACCCGATTTGCTTCATCTACATTCATAACTCCTTTCAAGCACACTCATCGGTGACGGTGATTCTTGACTTCGCCTTTTTCTAAGGCGCAACCAATTTTGTCGAGATATGATCGTGGTGGCCCATGGTAACGACTGCCAATCTACTTTCCCATATCTGTTTCGTCAATCGTTCTTCTGGCATTCTTTCTATATATTTTCAAGCTCTTTCTAATATACACATACATACATAAGCAATTTATATATATATATATATACAGGTAAAGAATTTGTTTGTTTGGTCGGTTGAACGCACTAATCTCAGAAGCTAAAGTATATTGTCTGCGAAAGCTATAGGTTATTTATGAACCACTGATAAAGCCGCGCGGGCCACTAATAAATTGATAGAAATTAAATCTATTAATTAATAACAGGTACCTAGTAATCTTCACTCCCAACACTTATCTAAACTGTAGTTGGGTTAAGTGCGGACTGAAAGTATAAACTCTATTACCATCTTAATTGTTTAGTTAATGCAAATAGTATACGGTGTAGTTGAACAAGTTTAATGGCAAAACTTGAGATCGAGTTGGGATCCTTCAGGTAACGATCAATGGTATACTTCTATTGCATACTAAGTGGCAGATTCGTTTAAAAACCGAGATCAACGATACAGTATGCAAAACTAGATACGTTTTAGCTCAAGTGAGGATATCGCTTACTATATTATAAATATGAAAGTGTGTTTGTATATTTATCCGTATTTCACGAAACGGAGCAACAGAATGACGAGTTTTTATATGGAGATAGTTGACGGGCTGGAGAGTGAGATAGACAACTTTTTGTACCATTCTAACCCCCCTCTCCTCCTAATTTTTTTTGCACAGACGAAGTCGCGGGCACCAGCTAGTAAACAATATATTTAATGGAAACTGTTTATAACGCTAAATTGTCATATAGTTAAATAAAAATAAAGATTTCGTTATCAAAAATTACTTTTTGAAAATATAAACTTAAAACCGAAAAACTAAACGTCTAAATAGCAATATCAAATCCCAAACTACGATCGCTAGTCTATTTTTCATGTCTCTATGAATTTTGTTACCGGTCTCATTTTGTAGTTGACAGAAATGACAGGCAGACTCTGCCCCACTTATCTTAGAAATCTAATTATCTCTGAAATATTTTGTTATTATCTAGTCTCCAATTATTCTTTGTAATTTCATTGATATTTTATTTATTATATCACGTGTCTTTATATCTACGTATTCAGATTTCAGGGGGATGTGTGTTGACTGTTCGTTCCAGATACGCTTCTTTCACAAAACAAAGTCAAGGAAGTTTGATTGATTTACTTTAGCGAGTTGCCTCTTGAGGATTCAGTGCGGTAATTGAAATGATACGGATTTTCAGTATACCTACAAGTATTATGATTCATATACAGTTTTCCCTGTATTTTTTCCACGTGTTGGCCCGGATTTCGTGTGTAGAATAGGCCATCTGCCTTTCTGCCAGGCAGCTTGTAAAAGGTTGACAACGCGCCATAAACACCTTTGGTGTACATAGGCGACGGGTATCTTTTCTATCTAGGAATAGGAAAAGGCAAAGAGGAAGTCAAATCAAAAGGTGGGAGGACGATTAACCAAAAGGATAGAGAAGTTCAACTAGAGATAAATGGCAGAGACTGGGATAGACAACCTGACCAACGAAGTGATTATTTTTAATTATTTTAAAGCAGTGTTTTGTTTTTTTTTTTAGTTTATTAGGTTAGAAGAATTATAAGGTCCTTTTATATCCGTCCTTTTATTACTATTATTTTACTATTTAATATTATGATTATCTATTTCATTAGAATCTATAAATAATAAAGAATGTATGGATTAAGAATACAGATCTATGCAAATGGAAACCAAACGTTGGAGCGAATATACTAGGTACCGCAATCATGTAAGTATATGTTTATTCACCTAAATATACCGCATTAAAAAGTATTTTTTGATTTATTTATTCATTCTTTTAATTCTTTTTCTGTATTTTGATGTTTTAATCGTTTAAAATAAATATAACATACTATGTATTCAAGTCCATTATCCTGGGGTTTAGTATGAATGTACTACTAACATATACGACACACAGTTATCAGATAATGTATTATGTAACACATATTCAATCAGAAGTACATAAGTTTTTCAAAAAAGTGCAAAAGTTATATATTACCGAATTTGGGGATTGATACTTACACCGACAACGCTAGTTCAAATTACGATTTAGAGGCGATTACTACTCACAAAAAGGCAATGAATTTCCTATAGTTTGCCAGATTCAGTTTATGTTATATATACGAATATTATAAATGTGTAAGTGTATTTGTAAGTTTGTCCGTCTTTCACATCGAAACGGAGCGACGGATTGACGTGATATTTTTATGTGGAGATAGTATCTACTATCTCCTATCCAGATGGACAAGAAAGCCTAATCTAACCTAGCCACTACCCTCCTAAAATGTATCTCGCGGATGAAGTTGCGAGCGCCAGCTAGTCATGTATATGTTATACTTTTGTTCAATTAATTACGTTTACTACAAAAATGAATTAAAGATACTTTGTTTATTTATTTTCCGAGTGGTTTTGCCATGATTTTTGGTGCAACCAAATTCGGCCGCCACGTCCGGGTAGAGTGGTGCCTTTCTCAAATAACACCGATGTTTTCACCCGCGTACTCTGGTGGGCGGCAAAACCGCGCTCGTTTGCCAGATTAGGTTTCAGTTTATGTAGTCAAAAAAAATGCCTGTGTTGCAATTTCAAAAACGTATAACGTTTCCCAATTAACGTAATTTAATTTATTTTCTTTTTTTTTTTACTATATTCCGCTGTTTATGATGTACAAAGGAAGATTACGCTTGAAGGCATTTTATAATTAACCCAGTGTAGTAAGAAATGGACACAAAAGCTAAAAGCAATGTAATTTTTTTTATTGTATTGCAAGATAAACAAAAAAAATCACAATCAAACCCGTTAGGGGTATCCTTTACCAGGTTAAGAGAAAACTGTCGTCTATAGACACTAAAGGTGTAAGTGATATGTTTCTAACCACGACACTGGCGTAAGTGTACGGCTACCTTACCATCCAAACTATACAAAAATAATAAGTATAAATGATATTGCCATAGAAATAGGTAAAGCCGTGGTAGTAATCGATAAAATGGCGAATTATTGCAAATGTCTACCATCTAGTTGTCACGATGGTGGTGATACATTTTACTTTCGTTCGCTTCTTACGAGCTGCCTACTATGTTGGAATAAGGCAGTTGGCCAATTCCTAAAACGAAGCCCGCACTAGCTTTAAATAAATAAATATCACCAAGTGTACTATCCCCGAAGGGGTGACAATAGTACACACCAGAGGCACTAATGTATACTGGTATGCCCACACTAGCCTATGATATTAATTTACCAAATAATGTAAACCCGAAACTTTGGATGTTTGGATGTGGGGATGGATGTTGGTTACTTAATCATGCCTAAGCTAAATGAAATGAAATTTAGCATACACAGTCTGGAACACACACACATAGGCTACCTTTATGCCTTTTTGTATCCTATGATACCTTGAAGAGCGAGTTGTTTAAGTTATAATTTAGTGCACTCCCGGGCAGCCAATGTTAATGCGTTACTTCAGTGTGACAGCTGGCAAATTTATCGCCAATTC
>DVZW01000453.1:0-10453 GCA_018237805.1 Mesosemia grandis
GGTAGGTCAATGTCATTCTTTCGTAAGAAATGTTAACCATAATATATTATATTTGGCATATAAAAGGCTCGCTTATCTAAGGGGTTTGACTGGAAACGAACATAAAGGGTGATCCTCTGTGACAAATACCGTGATATACAGAGCGACAGTCGTAAGAGAAATATTTTTATAAGATGAAACATTATTATTTTTGGGGACGGCGGGATCAGACGTTCATGTTATGAGATTTGTAATATCATTTTTTTCTACGATTGCCTTATAGATATGATACCGTAATAGATATGGTGAGTTATACCTTAGAATACTTTACTCTATAAGAAAAGACTCAATGGATCTTATTTAAAATAACATGATATATTTAGCTACAATTTAATTCATCGTTTCGAGCGGGCAAACGAAATTGCGTTTTAGAGCAGGAAATGGTTTGGCGTTTAACTGTTAATAAAACAAATTAATGTGCTTTAACCCTAAAATGGATAAGTTCAATGTAGAGGTCGTTACCACTAGGAAATAACCTGTCGAGTATTAAACAATGAATCCGTTCGTTGTATTTAATGTCGTTAAAGTAAGTCTAAGATTTTGCGGAAAAGTGTGTTTTATTGTTTCATGCATTAGAACTCATTTGTGATGAGCGGGAGGCGGCAGCCAATCAAAACATACAAGGAGCATATTGATTCCGAGAAGTGTCGCTGTTAACGTGGAGGCTGAAGTTGAATACATTAGCCAGCGGCGTAATGAAGTCTCGTTGCTTGTAAACAAACATCGGTACGGGCGGTGGCGGCTGGCGTGGCCCGGGGCGCGCGCGCACCCCGCTTACAGGAATTCTATTTCCACGACAGGCGTCATGTGTTAATTAACTCGCATCTAGGTACGTTATTGAGATATCGTCGGAGATACGGCTGTTGTTATTAGCTGACGAGAAGGCTTATTGCTTAATGTTGCTTCTTGCTACACCTTTATCACGTATATTGCTTCACCCATAAATTAGTTTGTCTATGTTGACAAATATTGGTTTTAGGTTTTGGTACCTTCATCACTATGTTTTCACTGACAGCTGTAACATGTAACTTTGTGAAAGGATATATCAATCATAAAAAGCTATTATCACTTTGAAGTTATTTCGTGTGCCACATTGCCTGTTTAAGAGTAGTTGTAAAGGCTTTTACGCCGAGGTCTCGAGTTCAAGTCCTCTTATAGGCGTTTCGGTTAAATTCAGTTTTTCAATTTTCCAAAAGGACATAATTAAATTGCCTACTATCAAATCGTGCCTACTTAGGCGTTACTACTAATCAGATGTAATACCCTTGGCCATTTATGGGTGCACTGAGTTATTATTCAGTCACCCCTGCTTATCCCCTTTAGGATATGTATAATCCTCCATTTTTTTTAAAATATTATTTGGATGTATACGTAACTAGCTGATACTTTGACTTCAGCTGCGGTATTTATTGTATTACCAAACACACACGCTGCGTACTGATAAATTTATTTTAAATGTATGGAAGTAAAATTAAACAGAATGAACCTACACTGTCCTGTAAAGTTTGGGAGATAGGGGTGCAGCTACAGGACAGTATTATGTTGTTTTTCCCGTGTTGGTCCGGGTTTCGTGTGAATTGCACGCCGACCGTCTTCTTGCCTCGCAGCTCATACAAAAACAGCGAAAGTATTTCAAGTCTACAACCGTGAAACGACTACAACGTAGTGTAAAAATTTTAAAACGGTAGGTACTTTTATACTGTCACCTCGTTGGCATAGCGATACTGATGGCGGTCTAAGATACACGAGATCCTGAGTTCGAGTCCCAGGTTGGGCGAAAAAATGTTATAATGAGTTTTTCTGATTTTCTGAAAAATTCACTACACGGGATTGAAATATGTGCCCGGTAAGGCGACAATTGTACCATCACATGATGGGATTTAATATCATCGGCTAGTCGTGGGTATACTAGTAAACACTAGCGCCGCTGGTGTGTACTAATGTCACCTCTGTCTATAGGCGTAATGATTTTTTTTTTAATTCAGTATATTTGTGATTTTGAACAATTAATTCACATATTAAACCCCAATCAATTTCTTTCTCATTCGATTGGGGTTTATATTTTAACGAACACTGATAAATTTGTTAGAACCGTTATTCGATCGCCTCTGCCTACCTACTACCCTCTCTGGGAATCACACGTGACGATAAGTATTGTCTTATATATTTTGTGTTACCAAACCAAACTAGCACCGTCGTTATTATTGCAGAAATAGGTAAAGCAGTGATATCATTCCAGACGAGTCATTGCAAAGCTGTACCACCTAGTAAATTTAATACGCAGTAATTAATCTAATTTAAAAGATATAAATAATATTATAATATTGAATAATTGTTTTGCTTATAGGTCAGGCTCTGCCAGGTTCCCAAATATATTATGATATACAGCTTAAAATATACACGTTAATCTCCGATATTATCACCTTGTCAATTCATAAATGCAAGTTGATACGTACTAAAATAAATTAATATAGCGTAACTTCAAAGGTAAGGCAGCCTTTTTGTTGTCGCACCCTCTTACCGAACTACGCCAAGACAAATATTACAAAGTGACTCGAACATAAATATGTATAATGTTTAGTCATTATTATGACTTATTACTATTATGACTTCGAAGTCAATCCCCTCTATACTCTTGTGGTTAGACTTATGGCCTATAATGTAGAGTTATCTCGGTCTGGCGATAGGTTTCCTATCTACCAAAAAATAATATAATGTGGGTAGTGTGAATATAATAGGTCGAGTGAAAAATAACCAAAACCGACTAGACACTATGAACCAGGTAATGAATATTGAAGTTGTTAGCATATGTTTTTCCCGTGATGGTCCGGTCTTCGTGGGAACAATACGTCAACTGCCTTCCTGCCAGGCAGCTCGTAAAAGGTGAGCCAAGGTTTTACATTAAAAGTCACTATTATCGTGACTACTAGCTGGTAGAGTTCTGCGATAACTCACCCAGACTGGTCCTACCGCCTACCTTATTCCTGCACAATAATATCAATGCCGCTGTCTTGGAATTAAGGCAACAAATGACTTGGAATTTCATATCATTTTGGGTCCACTGAATTAAATTTTACTTTTGTTGTATAAAGATCATTGGGTTTTAACAACAACAACAACAACAACAAAAGACAACAACATCAATGGGTTTTACGATTCTGTTCATAACTAATGTTGACAACTTTTTATATTTTTACTCTGCACTTTCATTTAATCTGACCTTTTTCCCTTTCCTTATAAGGCAATTTGTCAGTGTGGCCTCACACACTTTCCATTGGGTTCATATTGCCGCTGCAATTATTTTTTATGAGGAAATTTTATCAGTAATCAATCCTTCATACTTCTCCGACGATACTGTAATGATAGGTATTAAAAACTTTAGCTTATTATATTCTAGTATATTATCAATATATTTAACCTAATGTTTAAGACAAATCAGTAGAAATATAATTTATGATAACATTTTTAAATCTGATATTTCGAGAACAGGTTTAGCCTTTCCGTTTGTTAAGCGGTTCCACTTTTTACTCTTAATGCAATGACTCTAAACGGTACCAGGATTAAAACAACAATGTATTTTTGTCAATGATACATCTTAATAGGTATCTTTGTATGACGGGTGTTCCACTTTAGAAAATAAATAAGATTATTAAAGAGAAGCTGTTCGTAAACCACATAAAGTGTGAGCGCCAGCTGCCGTTTACCACGCCTTTATGATTAAAGAGTAATCTTTAAAACCAGTCAGTCACTGTATCACGTTTCCTGTTATGACTTTAGTTTTTAATGGTTCTTTGTTGAGATATTTTTATAATAACGAACTGTTGACAAGCGCTCTTAAGCTAGCGCATTCTTGAGGTAAATGCATTATAATTCTATTTATCAACGTGTATCCAATATTATTTATAATATTGGATATACGATTGCGATAATGTAATATCGGTTTTTTTTATTGTAATTATTTTTTATAAAGCATATATTTTATTACGTAGTGAACAGATATAATTGAAGATCATCGTTTTATTTTCGAAGAGATAGTCAGAGGTGCAAATATAGCATCCACATGTCACTAATGCAGTGGTTAACCGATGATATTTAAGTCTCTTGATGACCGGTGGTAAAGCTTGTCGTCGTATAAGAAAAGTAAAAACGAATTTTCCGCTAGGTCAATGAGACAAAGAAGGATTAGATGCCAATGATATTAAGTCGCATGATGTGAAAGGTGGCAAATCTGTTGCCATATCAGGCATATATTCCAATCCCTGGCAGTCAAATTTTTCAGAAAATCTGATTAAACTCATAGTAGCATTTTTTCGCCGACCTAGGATTTGAACCCATGACATCGTGCCAACATTTTATACCGACACTGCTACCGTCAACGAGGCGACAATGAGATGATTTTTAATACCACATGTAGGTAGTTACCATATTAAATACGGCTTTTGTTTTCAAAATGGCATACGTAAAACAGGCAAAAAGCAGAGTCGTCAGCGTAAAATATTTTCAAATTCCTATTTTCAAATCATGCACATCCTAGTTTCAGCCAATTTATGTTAGGAGATCTTCAAATTTCTTAACATAAATTAGTCAGGAATCTAGACAGAATTATTTAAGAAAGAATTGAACCCGAAATATTATTAACCTCGATCGACACCAAATCATTATCGAATATACTTGATTTGCCATTGGGCTTGCCATCATTCACAGCGTTGCCTAGATGTGGATGCCCTAAGTAGTAACTTAAACACCTCTTCCTACCCCCTGCGGTCAAAGGCGTGATGATAGGAATTGACTTTATATCTGAGAGATTTTATTTTCGAATAAACTAGAATTTAACATAGTTTTTGGATAGTGGTAGTTTTGGTGTCAGAGGATGACAATATCCCGATATTTCCATTTGAAGACAATATTGAGAGACTATCGGATTTTGACGTGTGGTGGTAAAATATAACTAATATTAATACAGCGTTGGTTACAGCGAACATTACTATGACAAACTCGTATCATGCAAATGGAAAAGCGGGACGAATAGCTCGTAAAATTTGCTATTTCTTCTGTTTACGATAACCATGGTTTTATAAAATTTTATTATGTGCCGTTGGAATTTTACGAATGCTGGGGCTATTCCATTTCCATTATAACTTAGTTATGACTTTCGCAATATAAAATTTCATGTATACACAAAATGTTAAGCGTAAGAATCTCGTAAAGTTTACATATTTTAAACTGAGCTTCGCCTACTACTTTGCTCATGTAGTTAGTTTTCTATATAAAACACGGTAAACGTTTGTCACTCACATAAACTTATGAACTTATATCTCAAGACTTTGTGTCGAAATAGGACAGACTGACAAAACCACAAACTCGTTTTTATTCATGTAAATATAGATGTTTGTTTAAGTCATGTTAATGCATTTAGATATGAGAACTTCTATATAAAATTATATTTTTATTAATAACGGTGCTAACACGTACTAAACGCGCTTCTGTAACTAAGAGTGGGAGCTATCCCAATGTTCCTACCTTTATTATAAGTAGGAAAATGCACGTTTCCTTCGTTGGCTTAGTGATAGTAGTGGCAGTATAAGATGCACGACGACCTGGGTTAAATTTCCAGGCCAGGCATCACAAAAATGGTTTAATCAGCCTTTTCAGTTTCTGAATTTTATGATCAGATTTTCTGTTGAAATTTTACTGCCCAGGATCGGATTATGCACCCGATGTCACGACAGGTTCGCCTGTCTTAGGATGGGACTGAAAAACATCGGCTGGTCGTGGGTATTAGCTATATGTGTACGAGAAAGTAGTGTGGCACTACTGGTGTATATTAGTTTCACCGCTGCTTACCTCTTCAGGGATAATGGGCAGGATGTTATTTATTTATTTATTTATGTTTAAAGTTTAAGCTTAAATTAATTTATAATGTTACGTTCTTCATTCGAATTTTTGTATTTGAATCATTGTAAGTTATTCCACAGTACAGCGGTTTCCATACATATGACTACGTGTGATTTTTCTGTAGTATTTAATGTTCTGTGGAATTACTAAAGATGAATAATTCCACAGAACATTACATACCACGACTAGCCGACGTTATTAAGTCTCATGATGTACGGTCGGCTAGCCTGTCACCATATCGGGCACGTATTGGAAAATGCCCGTGATTGGATTTTTTTCAGAAAATCTGTAAAAGCCCGTTAAATTTTTTTTTAGCCTGACCTAGGTATTAGACCTTGAAGTTGTGCATCTTATACCGACTCTGGTACTACTATGACAACGAGGAGACACACTTATAACTGGAAGATATTAATTAAAATTATGTATATGAAGCGAAGCTTCACGTATTAAGTGATATAAGGAGTCCGCTGACATCCTATTTCTACTTTATTTCTCTGCTCTGTGAGTAATTCTATTTGTTAATTCACTTTTAAAGTTATTTCTTATAACACTTCGAAAACAATTGTGTTTTTAGGTATCTAATGAAATAAAGTAAATTATGATGTGCTGGTGAAAACTAATCATCTTGGCAAGAAAACAAAGAGATTCAAAACACAATTCAATTGTATTTACCCATTATTTTTAACTGACTGATTATAAAAATATGCAGCAAATTTGACAACGAAAAGATTTGCTTTTAGCAATTTGTTGAGGTTAATATCACAATGAAAATTATTGTTGTGTTGTTAACATTCCTATTGAATGAAGTTTTGGCACAATACAATGGTCTGGTCATTTTATAGTCGTAGAAACAAAATTTAAATTTGAAGTTTTAATTAATTACTGGGACAGGTGTTGCGGTCGCATTTTGACAGCTTGTCAAGATTCTGCTATTACACACACTAACATATTTAACAATGTCATTAAAAAGCTTTTATTTTAACTACTCATACTCAATATTTTTCGAGACAATAGCCCAATATATTAAACACTTTTATTAAAACTTAAGCTTTTATTCAAATTAATTCAATGTTTTTTTTTATTGAAAGACGGAGATAGATTTATTTGAATATAAATATCATCAGGATTATTTTATCTGAAAGGATAGGCAGAGATGCAACTCAAGTACCGTTAGTAAACCTACGTTTGGCCATTTATATTTACTCTTGTAACAGGTGACAAGGCTGTCGTCAAATAAGACAAATAATTATTAATTAATTATTATTCTGAGCAGTTTTGTTACCGGACCGTGGTATTGAATCCTTGCGAGTTTATACTGCCCCAGTTGGACCAAAAAAGCGCATGTGCTCTTTTTTGAAATCCGTGCGAAACTTGAGATGGATGAAAGTCTTACCACCTATCATATCATAGGAGTAAATATCGTCGCCTGACCATCGATAAATTAGTGGCATGAGAGTCTACTAGTTGAAATTGGCGTACCCATCGGGGATAATGGGCATGATGAAAAAGAAATTCATAAAAAAACCCAGCACTGTTATTAATTTCTCATCTTAAGTAATGTTCATAGTAAAACAGAAAAAATATAGATCACTTAAGTTTATTTTCGATACACAAGATGCATTTATACGACATAATGTCTTATGAAGGGAAGAGTTGTGTATAATGAGTGTTCAACTAATAAACACATCTTAATTTCTCAGTGAATAGTGGGCTATTAAAATAAAGTTCTAAATTATGGAACGTCAGATTTTATTTACGTTTGCTTAATTTATAGTGTACGGATGTGTGACGGTTGTACGGTGGCACAGGGCGAGCTGCCGAGCTCTGCGCGGGCGCACTGTTGAGACGCATATGACGCAGCGTTGATAGTTATATTTTCCAGACAATTTATTGCATTATAAGAGTGTGCTTACAGTTAATACTCGTTCAGATTCATAAATAGTAGTCATTTTATTTTGATGTCATACAAGATGTGTGATGACATGTATAGCGGTTCAAACTTGTGTTAATAATATAATCTCTATTCCCGTCAAAATAGATTTGTGTATTATGAATTTAAGAGGAAAAGGGCGAAAGTTCGAAAGCGGGAGATGTGTTTCTGTCATTTTATTCTTTAATATAAATGATAAGTTATTAAGATATGTTGGTGAGTTAAATTTATATAAATGGTTAAATGTCAGGTCGGTGATTGTACATTATTTTCGCGATGTAAAGGTCAACCTTTCTTCATTTCGAGTTTAGAGAATTTAAATCAAGTTCTTAATTAGTGTAATATAATATTAAACGCATCAAGAAATTAAATCGTTTTAACAATAAAAATGAATTTCGTGTTGAAATGGCAAATAATTGTGATGAAAGCAAGGGAAGAAAATAATGATAGTTATTTTAAGACTTTCTCTCATAATATTCACTTATATCAACAGGTCATTGTTTTTCACTCGGAATAAAAATTCATAGCCGTGACAACTTTACACTTGGTAAGACATTTATTATACGGGTCATTAATAAAATTGAGAGTAATGTGACTTTCATTACAAGGTATCTTAGAGGTATTATATATTACGCCTATGATTATTATTATAATGATTATTATTAGTATCATATCTTGCCGCCAGGTTTTTTGCGGGGTAAGCAGAGAGAACCCAGTGCCAAACAAGTGGTTAAAAAATAAATTTAATATGGTTTAAAGTTGACGTACCTATAATAAATACCTACTAAAATCTATTAACATCACGGAAGCCGAACATGAAGTTCTTAAGTGTAGGACGTAGGTATATAGTAATCCATCAGAAGATTCGTCAGATTGCTTGACTTCAAATAGGCTAAAAAATACTTTCTCTTCAAAACTCCATGTTTCACAATTATCTTTAGGAACCTAAAGATAATAAAAAATAAAAGATCATGTGCAAAGACATGATTTTTTGCCACCAGTTACAAGTGAAAAATATATGTACTCGTATACCCTATGCTGACACCGGTACCCCTATGCCAACGATGCGATAATTGTAAACTAAATCCTTTGTAAACTTGTGTAAAAAAATTAAAAAATCCCTAACGCATTCAGTACTTATTAGTAGTTTAAGAAACAGCTCTTTAAAAATAACATTATTTTACAAAAGAGCTCATACTCATCAAACTACTGGAAATATTTCTACCAAATATAGCGAAGAACTACCGTAAGGAAACTGGCTTTAGGGTGAAAAAAATCTACTATTTACTCATGCCACAGGCAGATAAAAACATACACAGACAACAACTACAAACTTTTAACACCCCATTTTTTGCTTCGGGGCTTTAAAATAGAAACTATAGGGACGATATTATGAGAGCCAGATAAAATATTAATAATACAAATTTAACCTTGAATCATTTCTTATTTTGAAAATAGTAGTGATGACAGAATTTATTATTATGGGTCTCATCAATTAGTATAATTTGAAAGTAATTTCTTATTTATTCATTAACTAAAACCAGGGTCCCGATATCCATATAATTTAATGACGTGTTAATGCTTAAAGTTATTTTACTGCAAAAAGTCACACGTGAAATCCAACCTTATCACCGCTGCATACAAAAAAATAATCTCTTAACGAGGTCTCCGTTGGAAGTGTGTCAATTCGATTTTAATTATAAAATAATATAGCTAATAAAATTAAAATCTTTTACAATAAAGTTTATAATTGCTTGATATAAAAATATTTGCCTTCGCCTCGTTGGTCTAGCGGTAAAGGTGACTACATACGAAATTCTGGGTTCTATATATGGGTCTACAAATATATATTTGGCCGGGATTAGATATGTTCGCCATATGGCGTCAGCTATTCCACTTGTACCTCATGGAACTCAAATATCGTAGGGTAACCGTGAGTGCACTAGTGGTATGTGAGTTTACTGATTTCACCATAGTCTATCACTTCAGGCACAGCGGACTTCGGCATAGTTGGCATGGCACTCATTCATTCAAATATAATTTTTCTATTCTTTCTGTTACTATATTTTTTTACGTATTTATATTGTATGAATGTTGGCAAGTGTGTTTTGTGACAAAAGTTTCATCCTCATTGGAAGTCTCAAGTGAAATATTTAACATCTATGAAAGATTCAATCACCTGTCCAGTTATTTGCGTTTCAAAACTTGGACCAAAAATGAATTTAAAAGGGGGAATCTTTATTTTCCATTCAAAGGATTGACGCCAAAAACTAGTGGATCTTTATCGACAGCTGTACAAATATCATATTTTATGTAACATCGATTTTTCCTCCGTTTCATAATTTTTATTTTTATGTAGGTTACTGATTTGAATCTTGCAATAAACTGGGATCGTTGGAATTTATCACCCCATGTTAAGTGATAGATTAACGACTACACATATTAATACACACATTTAAAACGGTTGGTAATTAAAAACAATTAACTAAAATCCATTAAATTAATTAATAAATAGCAATACGGAAAAACTATAAAATTAGGAATATAAAAATAAAAAGCATTTAAAATTTTAATACATTCTGTAAATCC
>DVZW01000454.1:0-10451 GCA_018237805.1 Mesosemia grandis
GTAGGGTGCGAGTGGGCGGGGGCGGGGCCGGCGCGGCTCGGCCCGACGCCGCCGCGTCTGGCGCGCGCACTCCAGCCGCGAGCCCGGCGCTGCGAGCACGCCATGCACACGCGCGCGCAGTCGCCTCGCGAAACCACGCGCCAGTGATGTTACCGGCCTCTGTTGTTATGTGCCAACAGTTCGATCGTGAACGAGTGCGATTCCATTTATTCCCGAAGCGTTGACTGTACGCGCTTCTCGGTCGCGGAGATCTCGATTGCGGATTTTGTGTTATCGACGTTGGATGCGTTACGATTTCGGGTGAGTGAGAGAGCCAAGTGGAACTGCTGGTTTGACCGCATTATTTTTGATATACGTATGCTACGATCTAGCCCATTGCGCTAGAGTTATCAAAACATAAAAAGGAAATCAAGTTTACGCTCACATTTTATTATTGGCAATTACTGATGTGTCACAACGTATAACATGGCACACGTAAAACCTAATCAGACTTTAATTAACATAAGCATAGTGATAAACTATTTGAAGCTAGCGTTAGCGATAAAAAGATTAAAAGTATCTAATTTCGGCTTTATCGAGAAACTCGTTGATGTCTTTTACTCATTGACATGAAAAATGTTGACCGAATGTAACACTTAAAATTTCTCTCGATTATCATTCATTATAATTTAATCGAATGGTGGAAATAAAAAAAAACTGATCTTGTCATGCAAGTACACTATTAAAATTTTTGACGTTAGACTCGATATTTAGGTTAGCAAGTAAACAAAACATTTTTTATCTGTTATCTCATTTATATCTAAATATATGATACGGCAAAATAAAAAATGTAACAGCTTGAACTTAAAACTCGCGAAAATTAAAAAATATTTTTAAATTAAATGTTGACGAATTATAAACGTTATATTCAACTGGTTATACATTTTTTATTGACAAGTGAATTAAATGTAGAGTTGCTGCAAAAGTTCTACGTATAAATGTATACTACTTACAATTATAGATTATATTCTAATTATACGAATAGATAAACATAGTTGACTTAAAGTGTGAATTTATAATTAATTGAAATCTTTGAATGTAATGATGTGTTAAAAATAGTTTTTTATAAATAATTGATCATACTAACACCTCTTCAAGGTAACAGAAGTCTACTCATCTACAATTCTAATACGCATACGATTCAATATATGTTAAACTACAGATAATTAGCTGCATCACGCGCCCGTTGTATATTTAAAAGTTTTTATGTAAATCCCACGGAATTCCGGGGTTAAAAAGAACCCATGTCATTCTATAACCTACCAGCTATTTTCATTCAAAAAATCCCATTTGTCTCTTGCTCAAATTTTTCGTAATAGAAGTACAAACAAACATTTTTTTTATGGATGGATTATAATATTTGAAACACTCTTAAATAAACATACTTAGATAAAAAATATATTTATGTATGTTTCGTCACGCTCATTATCGTAAAAGGGAGCAAATAGAGACCATTTTTCCGCAGTTCGCTAATTCACTCTGTTAAATGCCGACGGGGGGCAATAAAAAACGATTTATTTGGTAAAAAATATATATATATTTTTTAATAATAAGTAATTTTTAATCAAGTCCATGTGAGCTTTATTAATTCGCATAATAATTCGCATAATAAATGGCATGTAAACGGTGAAATAAGAAATTTAACAACAATGATAATCCTAACACGAATTAGAGCATCAAATCGAAAAACATAGGACTTTTCCTTATCACGAACATAATATTATTACTCGTAATAAATACCAACTATATCTAACGGGATTCACTGTGATAGTGACAATTTGATATTTAGTCACAGTGAGTTCTGCTGAACACATTGACCTGTTCAGCAGATGTCGTAGGCATCTAATAAATATTATGACTTATTTATACATAAATTCTCGAGTCAATAATATATTATATTTATAAATAAAATATAAACACTACGCCTTGTTGGTCTAGTAGCACCTGTGTCGAGTTGGAAGCACGATGGTCTGAATGTAATTCCCAGATCGGGCTTATTATGTTGACAGTGTTTCTCAAAATTGGAATTGAATATGTGCCCGATATAGTCTTGCCATACATTATTGAGCTTAAATATAATTTTATAACCATAGATTCACCAGTGGCATGATATAACTATTAAGTTATATCTCCTACTATCCCCTTGTGGGACAACGGGCTTGAAAATACACATACTAATTTCCTTCCCTTTCCTTCCTCGTTGAAATTTTAATGACAGTAAATTTCGTCAAATTCTAACGAGGTCTATGCTTACCCCTTTATAAGACATAGGCGTTAAGAACATTGATTGTTTTCGCCTATAAACTTATTCCGTAATATCGTCAATATGTATATAAAACGTCATCAAAATTTGTTAAGGTAAATCGTGAAAGCGGAACATCAAATAAACATACTTTTGCACATATATTCATATATTTATCGTTCACATTTACAGTTTTCAGTAACACTCACCTTGTATGACAACTTATCGCTTTAAAAGTCTCGTATCTGTTTTTATTACATCAGTTCTTCCATGTTGATCGGTCAGCATAGTGGTTTATAATTTAATCAACAAGATTTTAATATTTAACTTAAAAATAAAAATATGATTGCAGGTAAAATAGATAGATATTTAAAGAAAAATAATACATTGTGTTACTAGCATAAGCTATATTATTATAAATAAACCGCATTTTAATAAAAAAAAAAATGAGGCTTTATAATTCTGTATTCATTTTATAAGTACGAACTTTAAATTATTATTTTTTCAAATGTGAAATAAGTTTGTAATATAATATACCATAAAATATCTGGAACAAAAAAAAAATTTTTAGATATTTATTAAATAATAATATATTATTATTATCATCCTATCTCAGCCTAATGTAAGACATAAGTCTAAATATTCTTAAAACTTGGGAAAGATACATTTAAAATAAGTCCATTTATACATAAGCCGGGCGAATTCATTTGTGGGCAGTTATTTATTCATCAATAATTTATTACGTACTCTTACATATTGTTTAGCTATTAAAATAATTATATCATTGTAGTAAGTGAATATCACGACCATTATCGTTGAAAGCGCAGGCACTGGTGCAACTAGTACTCTCAAGTTCAGCTAAAGCGCCCACGGTTAGCCGGTGATATTTAAGTCTCATGATGTGACAGATGGCAAGCCTGGCGCTATATCCGGCAAATCCAATACCGGTTTAGTTTTTTAGAAAACCTGAAACCTCTTACAATTACTTTAGCGGCTGGTAAATTGAACCCAGGACCTCGTACGTCTATATACCAACGACAGTAATAACGCAATTTTATTAACACTTAATATATAAAATTGTCGTGTCGCGGTGTTTGTTACCAAACTCCTCCGAAACGGCTTGATTGAATTTTATGAAATTTTGTGTGCATAACGGGGAGGTCTGAGAATAGGTCAACATTTTTTATACCCTTAAATGTTAAGGTTGGTCCACCCCTAAACTTATATGGCACAACAACGTTTGCGGGGTCAGCTAGTAATTTATATAATGACAAATTAACGTAATACCATATTACCTCGTTATCGTATATCTGATACTCATTTGTCTTAAATATCTTCGATCATCTGTAAGTGCATAATTGTACTAATTGAATCTCTAACTACATTTTCAACGATAATTGGCGTGATTATATAATAATAATTAACGTAATAATTTCGCTACATTTTTTTAATACATAAGAGTTATTTCCTTAGCAACAGTTCTAATAAACTAATAAGGATTGGTTCTTCAATCGTTAATTAGCCCCATATATGGCGAAGTTCTACTATCGTCTTCGACGTCATCTTAAGATATATCACTACGTAGCTATTTATTAACTAAGGCACAACATTAACTCCTATTTGATACTGGATTTCCATTTTGGATTTTTTTTTTGTCGTGCATTTCTTAGTACTAGACAGCGACAATGCTGTAGTAGTCAAAATTACTACTATCAGTCAACTCCCAACTTAAATAAATCTTGTCATACCAACATTATTTAATTCCAAAATAGAATTAGATTCTGGAATAGTCTTTTCAAAACTCAGTTTCGCGATTTACGCTTTTTGAATTTTTGAAGCGCTTAAATATTAAATGCTTACTAAAGAACAGAGTTTTAATTGAAAAAAATGGTAAACAAGAATCACTTTAAGTATCACATAAAGACAAGAAACTCAGCTCAAGCATCAAGAGGAATACAGACTAAGAACATATGGACATTGACTAAAGACAGACTAATTGCCTTAAAGATGTGATATATCGCAAAGTCGGTAGGCTAAATCCTATCCTACTTCCTACTAATATATAAATGTGATAGTTTCTTTGTTTGGATGTTTGTCCGTCAATCACGCTGAAACTACTCAACGGATTTTGATGAAATTTGGTAAAACAACAGGGTATAAGCTGACTTGGGTGATAGGATATTTTTTATTCCCGAAAAATGTACGGTCCTCGTTGGATATCTTTGTTCGAGTTTTTTACGCAAACGAAGTCCCGGGTGCGGCTAGTTTCAAATAAAATTTAGACACAAGTTGAGTGTTTTTTACTCATCATAAGTGGCCTAACTGAGTTTTACCTAATTCCAATAAGTTTTACTTATATCCAATGATTCAAAGTGTAGTCTTAATTTTTATTTAAACATAAAAATAAACGAAACTAATTTCGTTACGTCATTTATTTTGGCTAGGCAGAGGTGAAACTTGCACACACTTACATGCAAGTTACATCCAGGACTGGCCGATTTAATTAAGTCTCATGATAGCCGGTCTGTAGCCATATAGGGTACATATCCAATCCACTTGTTTTTCAGAAAAAATAAAAAATTGTAGACCATTTTTTTGTCCGACTTGGGAATCGACCCTTCGACCTCGTTCACTAGTCAGGCGGACAACCACTATATTCTAAACGTAATTATTTAAACATGTTTTAAATGCGCTTGCTTTGTTGAGTGATGCTTACATTGTAAGGCGATTGACGGTGTATTTATTAGGAATAGAAAGATAAACTGGCTACCGGCCTGGCACAATGTTGACCTTTGTTAAATAAGTAGTAATTCAAACAGCGTAGAACTCCTAGAATTTCAACTTGGTTATTCCTAACGTTCAATCTGTATTCATTGATTACGTAATTAATATATATTAAATAAAATAATAATAGACACTTTATTGACCAAAGACAAAAGGCGAAATTAACGCCTAGTGAATTTTCTTAGTCTATTCACAATTATGTTAGAAACGTGGCTTGGGGTAATGCGAAATGGTTGTTCCATATAACTGTTCTACTATGAAATACTAAAATATATATACTAATATAAATAAATTAGTCAATACATGTATAAATAACCTAAATTTGTAAAATAAACTGTTTTAATGAGCAATTTTACATTTCACTATTTTACGTTTTCAAATAGTAATTGTAAACTCTAGTTTCGAGAAACACCCAAATGTCGCTTGGTAGTTTATTCCAGGGTTTGGTTGTTGCAAAGCAATATCTTCAGGCATATTGTCCCAAAAAGGGAAGTTTTAAAAAGAAATAATCTTTTAAAAATAAAACAATTCACGAATAAACATTATCTTTGTTTTTAAACAATTTCACATGTCTGTTCTGTTGATCTCTCAACTATGTGTTAACTTATGACATGAATAAAAAATGTTTTTTCCATCATCTTAACACTGTCCTCAATTATGAATGAAATCTATCACTCATCGCAGTGTTGCTTACGTAAATCTTAAACATTTGTTCTTTTGTAAACGAGCTATAACTTAAAAAATAAGCGAATAGATTCGAGTTGCCATCATAACGTGGATTCATCCATAATAGGAAGACCAGGGCAAACTTTACCTTTACTATCAAAATTCCTGGAACTATAATATTTACAAGTTTATATTTATTACTCTTACAACTAGTAGATTATATTCAAAAATGTTATAATTTTTGTTCTTGTGTTTGATTATAAATCATCAAAAACAATATTATTAATATTTAACGGATTTACGATGCTGTTAATTTTGGAATTCACTTAATACCTTTTATTGTAGTAAACTTATTAAATGCATTCAATGACTTCATGTCTTGTATTATGATGGTCAGCATTTAGAAAAATAATAAGAAAATAACGGGAAATTAATTTACTTTTTTACAATGATAATTTCTAATCAAAAACAGCCAGACACAAACTGTACAGCAAAACAATATTATAGATAATAAATATGTCATTATCTTATAATAAAATCTTTTTTATCTATATGATCCCCGCGTTCTAGTTTTAATCAGTTTTTAATTTAAAATTGCAGAATTAATTTATAAATAATAATTTATTATAAATTTACATCCAAAATGAATTCACCGCGTCCATTAATTGGGTCATCGTAATCAAAACATATACAAGCTGGTTGGGATTTAATATGGAGAGTTACGAGCCTCCTTACCCACGGTATCAAAATTCTAATTTGAGAGAAGGAAAGGAAGACGGGTAGAAGAATCTGGGATATAACATTTTCGAAAGACCAAGGTCGCAGTATCTATAGTAACGTTAAGTACATAGAAAGACGTCGCCGCCGATCACGGGGCTAGTAATCCTTGGTCACCTTTTCGATATCCACGGAAATCGGTCGGTCGGCGAAATCACAAGCTGGCATCACACGACTATTGTAGGGATTTTTCTATCGTTTCTGTTAATTAAAGGACGTTTCATCTTTCCAGGTGGGTCGAGGAGAATTATGCGTGGGGCGTGCGCGTGCGCAGTGGTGTGCGCGTTGGTCGCGCTGTGCGCGGGCGCGGGGCTGGAGGGCGAGGCGCGCGGCGCCGCCGAGCGGCAGCTGCTGGCGCTGCTGGGGCTGCCGCGCCGCCCGCGCCCCGCGCGACCGGCCCCCGTACCACGAGCGCTCCGCCGGCTCTACGACACCCGCGCCCCGCTGCCCGCCGCCGCCAACACCGCGCGCGCCTTCTACCACGTGCCCTCCGACGTCGACGCGCGCTTCCCCGGCGAGCACCGGTTTCGCCTCTACTTCAACGTGACCATCCCCGCCGACGAGATTCCGAGGGGCGCCCACCTGACCTTCCAGCGGGCGATCGGCACCACGGGGAAACAGAGACTTTTGTTGTACGACATCGTGAGGCCCGGCCGACGGGGCCGAAGTGAGCCTATTTTGAGACTTTTAGATTCAGTGCAGCTGAGACCCGCCGGGGGCTCGGTTGACGTGGACGCGGTGGACGCCATGCGAAGATGGCTCCTGGAGCCGCGACACAATCACGGACTTTTAGTGAGAGTGATAGACGAGGGTGGCTATAACACTGATGCGAAATTGCCGCACGTGAGGGTACGGCGACGAACGGCAGAGGAGGACGAAGACTGGCGGACGCTTCAGCCTCTGCTGATGCTCTACACGGAAGACGCGAGAGCGAGAGAAGCTCGAGAGAACGGCGAGACGCGACTGAAGCGCAACAAACGAGCCACGCAGCGAAGGGGCCACCGAGCCCACCACCGGCGCAAAGAACCGCGGGAGATTTGTCAGCGTCGAGCGTTATACGTTGACTTTGCGGACGTCGGGTGGATCGATTGGATAGTGGCCCCTCAAGGTTACGACGCGTTTTACTGCCAAGGGGACTGTCCCTTCCCGCTAGCAGATCACCTGAACGGTACAAACCATGCCATTGTGCAAACTCTGGTCAATTCAGTCAAACCTAGTTCAGTGCCCAAAGCGTGCTGTGTGCCCACGCAGCTTTCCCCAATATCTATGTTATATATGGACGAACGAAATAATGTGGTGCTTAAAAACTATCAGGACATGATGGTTGTAGGTTGTGGATGCCGATGACAAAGGCACAATAGCCTCGTGCGGACCTAGTGATAAAATCGTTGGCCCAGTGTAAATATAGCAGTGGTTACAACTGTAAATAGAATCAACCTGTATATATACTCGTGTAATTATTATTTTATTGATGATAGAATAATTATATAATAAAAGATTACATTTTATAATTTGGCTTATTATTACCAGGGTAATATGTAAGATGCTTCGCTGGGCATGTAGAATGAATGTCAGAGAAAATATTCACGAAACACATAAATGCAAAAGTGGATGAAAGTGAGTAGGAGATCATGACCAAATTGGAAACCTTAGAGGGAGAGTTCAGAGACACTGGAAACCACTATAATGCAGGAAAAGAGTAATAATTGCTGAAGAAGCAAAACAAGTGTATGTAATTTTTGATGATTGGCGCTCGGTTTTCCCTACTTAACCCACAAGGGACCATGAGTCGCTTTATTTGTTGTATATCAAATTAACCTACCTGTTGGTTGCAATGTTAGTTTCACCCCTGTCTGCCCCTTCGAAAACAATAGGCGGGATGATATTTATTTATTTTGTGTTGGTTAAAATGCCAATCGATAGACATAGAGGATATAAAACTACAAATATGTTTGTCCTATAGGATATATGGAACAATTCTTCATGGATTTGGTGGATACCAATGTTGGAGCAATAGCTCACTGAAGCCTACGAATGTGTATAGCACTCTTTATTTAGAATTTAATCGATCAGAACAAACAAGAATAAATAAGGAAAGAAAATGACAAGTCAAGAAAGAAAAAATGTTTGTTAGTTTATATTCTTCTTTATACGTTTTTATCATTTGCTAGAATGGATTCTTAAGATTAGTTACTTAAAAATCAAAATACTTACTCTTGCCTTAATAAGGTCTGTAGTTATTATCGTGTTCCAGTTTGGAGGGCGATATAGCCGGTAACTTTAATTACTAACAGTCTTTCCAATTTATTCTCTCGATGCCAGCTTCCTTAGAGTGTAACTGCTTCAGGTTACGCAATAAGTAACTTTTAAATACGAGGCTTATATATATTTCTTTACTTATTATTAATAATTATTAATAATAAGAGGCTTAAAAATATGATAACTGGCTAATTTTATTCCCCAATCCCATACAATATTCATCTGAGGCAAATGGAGTTCATATGTGCAGCAATCTTTTAAAAGTGCGATACATAACGAACTATAAGAACTTAAGACTAGGTTTAGTTAAGGAAAGAATCGTTTAAACACATACACCACCTGGTTTGTGTTTAAACAAAGTTGAATGATATGAAATAGTACAAGTGTTTTCAATTTCTAGTGCCAAACATTTTAAAAATTGATTTTTGCCGTCTTTATTTTTCATGAGAAAGAATGTGAAAAGCTCTCAATGAAAATTTATTTCGATATCACAAATATACATATATATTTATTTGTTGTTATTTATTTATTACATACAAATTTATTGTTTATTTTTATTTTGATTAATATTATTATTTCGTCACGCCAGGTCCCTTTGTGGGAGGCTGAGAGAATCGAGCGCCAAAAATCACGATTCAAAAACACCCGTTTCGCTTCATTAACGTTTATAACACTCTTTTTTGCTTAAATTTGCTTATGTTAGTTGCAATCATTTTATTTTATATGCATACTTGATAGGGATACATATACTTACGCAAGAGTCTTATCATTGGAGATTCAAGGTTGGCAACCCACCATTATGATCTTTGGTGTATATAGGCGACGGTTGTCTCTTTCCATTAGGGAATTCATAAGAATGCTTTCCAATAATATTAAAAAAAGGATATTCTTCACGGACATAAGCGAAGTCCCAGTTTTTAGGTTTGTAGTTCCAACAGATAACATAATAAAGCTGTAAAATGTATTGCAGCGTTTGTAAAATCTTTCCATTCATAATTTTATGTGCATACATACAAAAGCAATTCGAACGAACGATGTAAGCTTGGTCAAACAACGAATGAGTAAATTGTTTGAAATTCAATTTCACTAAAAAGTTATAAGTAGACACTAATGAATGTCGGTTCAGAGCGTCGGGAATCGGTCTGACAGAGACGGTGATTTTCCACTAGCAAGAATTTACCTAGCTAAACAAGAAAATGATTTAAAAGTGTCGCAATGTGTGTGAAAATATTTTATTAACACTTAATGCATCTAGTGTACCCTTTCCAATTGCCGTGTCACCTCCCATTGGATGATAATTGTTTTTTTATTCGTTAGATAGGCAAACAAGTCTATGGGGTTTAGAGATTTCGCTTTTGATTATTCTTCTTCTCATTTGCAGAGTGAACGTAGCCAAGTCTCTTTGATTCTTCTTATAAGACCCTTTCATGACCCCCATCGGAGATTAAAGCTGTTCTATTGATTATATTCAATAATTCACATTTTCTATTCGATTAAATTAAAAAATAATTTACAAATAAAATATTCTCAGTAAATCCTGTTAATTTAAGCAAAACGAAGTATATAAACATAAAAATATTTATATAATTTAACTTTCATTGTCGGCACTTGGTGAATTATGATAATTTGTATAAAATCACTAGTATTATTTCCCGTTTATTTATTTATTAGCCAACCGGTTTAA
>DVZW01000455.1:0-10451 GCA_018237805.1 Mesosemia grandis
TCACATCATAAGACTTAATATCATCGGCTGATCGTGGGTGTATTTGTCATACGTGTGTACTTGTTTCACCCCTTCTGATTTAATGGGCGTGATGATATTTAACTTGAAATATTTATATTTCAACTAAGGGTTTTTTAACAAAGGCATGTGAAGAATTAAATGAGAATTAATAAATATATCTATTTAATTATTATAAATCTAAAAATTTTGTTAGGTTGTTTGTTTGAAGGCGCTTATCTCAGAAACCACTGGACCGATTTAAAAAAATCTTTTTGTGTCGGATAGACCATATCAAAAAGGGTTATGGAAATCACGATATGAACGAATCACATACCACGAGCAAAACCGGGGCGGGCCTACTAGTAATAAATAAAAATAAAGGACAAATTACCCGAATGGGTCTTAACACCACACTAAGCAAATTATTTGGTTGTGACTGGGTGTTAACCATCTTTAATACATAGAAATATTACATATTATATATATTTAATACATAGAATATCCGTACCAGAGTCGGTATATATGCACAAAGTTCTGGGTTCAAATGCCAGGGCAGAGATCGGGATATTTATATGAAAAAATATGTCGACTTATGTTTGTATGCAGGTAGTTTATGGGTAGGGGACCCAAAAACGGGATAATAATTCCCACGGGAAAGGGATCAACGAGATCAGATTTTGATATGTACTCGGACGAAGTCGGGGCGGACCGCTAGTTTATGAAATACGTTTACTTATTATGGAAAATTTTCTTTATTGGCAATTTTGGTCATTGAATTTTACTTATATATTTTTATGTTTCATTATAAGTTACAGCTAAAAAGATATATGTTTTTAATATATTTACGTATTTACGCACCTAATCTACTGTATACTGTGTGTATGTAGTAAGAAATGTGTTTTGAAATATTATAATATAGCTTATAATTGCGTAGGAGGGTTTATTTGATTTTAAAAATAATATAAATCGTTAACACAATGTCCCCTCGTTGGCATAGCAGTACTGGTGTCGTTCTAAGATGCACGAGGCCCTTGCTTCGAATCCGAGGTCGGGCGAAAAAATGTTATATTAATATTTATCAGATTTTATAAAAAAAATCATTAGCCTAGGCTAGAATATGTGTTAGGTATGGCGACACCTGTGTCATGATAGGATTTAATATCATCGGCTATAAATAAATAGATTTATTTATAAATACTAGCTGTTACTTGCGATTCTGTCTGCGTTAACTTGCTCGACATTGTTGTTATATTGATATAAGTTTTTTTTATTTAAGATTGATGATGATTGTGAATTATACGCGCTTAAAACAGACTAATAGACAAACATAAAAATTAAAAAGTTTTAGATGAAGCGGAACGGGATGTATTTGGCGCTCAGTTCTCTCTGCTTACCCGGCAAGGTAATTATTATTATATCATAACGCCAGGTCGTTATGATATAATAATAATTGTTTTGGGATACGTTGATAAAGGCCCCCAACATCAGTTTTTCTCATAAATTCTTTAGTGAGCTCTTTTGAGGTGAGCGAAGGCTTTACAAGTCGCTATCATCGTACCTTCTAGGTGGGAGTGTACTGCGATGACTCAGCCGCAGGTACAACCACCTTACTTATTCCTACCGCAATAATGTCATTGCGTGCTACTGTGTTCTGGTTTGGAGTAAGTAGCCTTACACTTACTCAAGAGTCATCATCCAGACTTACGGTTGATAACGCATCATCAACACCTTTGATGTATATAGGCGACGGTTATCTCTTACCATCAGATGATCCATCTACTTGTTTGCTTTTCTATGATTTAAAAAAAAAAAGACAGACGGATAGCGTTGTCTTAGTATTAGGGTTCGGTTTTTCCCCTTTGGATGCAGAACCCTAAAAAGGAATAATCCAATGATGTTTATTGAAAAATGCCCTTCCCGGTACGGTACGAGTAACGTACCATCAAGAGAACCATCTGATCATTTGTTTCCTTATGAGAATGATAGTACAGATAACGATCATATATTTTTAGTATTTTATAGATCATCGGCTAATCAATTATGCAAGCGTGAATAAGTGTACTACTTGTATTTCTGCTATATTCGTGACTACTTGGTGGTAAAGTTCAGCGGAATTCGCCCGGAATGGTGCCACCACCTTAATTATCCCTATCGCAATAAGGTCAATTCTTGTGTATATCGTCAATTTAGATGGCAAAGTAACCGGTGAACTTACTGAAGAAATATCGGTCGCAAGATATTGTAAAGCAGAAAAGAGAGTAATTTTAGTAGGACAATTTTTAGGCGGCATATCTCTAACCATAAGGAATCATTATTGCTGCTCAAAGCAAATATAAAAAAAAGCTATTTTTATTACAATATATTTTTATTCAGTTCTAATACATAAGTTAATTTCATTTGTGTCTTTGTAACCACAAGTTTGTATTTTATTGCAATTAAAATCATTACAATAGCCGCAATTGCATGGGGGATAATCGGGGAAATCATTGAACGATTGGCCATTCGGACCATTCCCAAAGCCAAGAGGAACAGCTATAGGATATGGAATAAAAATACAGTTACAGCCACCAATGCAATTGCCGTTGCCACAAAAACCTTGATCAAAGCCATTTTTATTGTTTTCACAACCGCAAGCAAAAGAAATATCTTTATTACATCTATCTTTCTTATAATCACATCTATCATTATAATTAGGTTCCGGAATATATCTATCTTCATAATATTCGTCTCGCCTACAATCTCCTCTTTCAGACGGACGCGATCCTTTTTTAGACGAACAATAGCCAGATTTCTTATCTTTTAGTGCAATGATAAGGAAATATAATAGGCTAAGCCAATCGTCATCATCTTCATAGGAGTTATCGATTATTATTTGAGGCAAGGATGGCGAATAGCTAGAGAGCTTATTTCGACTTGGCGAGTAAAACTATTGGTCAAAACTGGCTAGGTTTAAGTGTGGATCTGTTTGGATGCAATAAGGTTGGATTCCATAGTCTGGTCGTCCCGTTCTTTGGCTTCTAGCTACGAGCGTCTGAAACAAAAAATGAAGGATTTAATAATATTTCATGATTGCACAAATTTGTGTTTATTTCAAAATTCTGACCTTGGTAATTAGCAGAAGCGTCACTATTAATAAGTGACATTCCATTTTGAATTATTAAGAAAGACATAGGATTACACTTCTTTTATATGCTAAGGATTTCAAAACAAATTAAGGTCAGGTGAATTTTGATGCAACGTAGTTGCTAATGAAATTAAGCACGTATATTTTTTACACGTTTGAATTAATACATTTAAAGAAAATAGCTATAAAAAGTTTGTAACAAAAATATTTGCCGGAAAGATGTTTTAAGTCACGTACACATATTTGTGTTTCTAGATTTAGATATAATGTAATCTTACGTTGAAGATTTTACTAAGTGGTTTTATTTCGCCCGGGTTCATACAACTGCCTTACTTATTTCAGTCGCCATATGTAGAGTTTAGAAAAAACACATTTGGAACTGATGTAAAGATAATGGATGATGTATTGTTAGAACAACTGCATGAATTTGTATATTTTGGATGTGCTTCCTATAGGAACGGAATGTACCCCGCAGGTGTAGAGAGATGAGTAATTGCAAGTAATAATGTGAATGGGGCGTTGGGTAAGCTTTTGAAAACTTAAAAGTATAAGATAGAAAGCGCGGCTCATGTTACATAACTCCGTGCTTACTTCAATGATGGTTTGAGCATGCGGAAAGGGTACCGGCGGAACGACTAATGAAACAGATGTACAATGCGAAAATGGAAGGAGGTGGGTGCCATGAAACACACATGACACACACAAAATTTGGAACATTAACGTTATAAAACAATAATGTTGTCTCAATTTGAAGGGCATGGCAACAAATGCAAGTGACAACATCCAAGTCTGTATGTAGGTTCGCAACACACGTTAATACCTTTGCTATCTATAGGTGACGGTTACATCATTCATTTTGGTACCGCCGACTTAGTTATTTCTTTCTCCATAACATCAGATATTGTCATGTTCTGGTTTGAAGATTAGGTGAACTTACTCAAAAGACTGATTTTATCTATAACAGTTTGTTCTAAAATAGCCTCCGCTTATAACATTGTTGTCTTTTTTCAAATTGCTTAACATAACTCACCGTAACGTTATCATCACTAAATGCTATCCGTTCCTCAATATGACTTCACAATTAACATACTGTTTAAAGTCTACATATAGATAAGCTATTTTTAATTATTACGTGTACAGTTGTTAAGCGTGAGAATTGTATTTTGAGTGATCATCTTTTTCGTATACTCATTGCATTTTTTCGTATTTTGTTTGAACCTTATTTTTTAAGCAAATTATAATTAGTTTGTAGTCATCCAGCGGCTTCTTAATAATACGACAATTATATAGTTCTTAGATATATCGCCCAGTTGTTCTAGAGTTGCTGTAGGGATTTTGGGATCTTCGCGTAACTTACATTCGGCCACTATTGATAACAAATATTTTTAACCTATTTCAAAAAAGGAGGAGGCATTCCCATTCAACTGTTTTTTTAGCGTTTTACTAGTAGTAACGATTTTGATGATTCTTTTTATATTTGATAGCTAGTATTTATCATGTGGTCCCATTTCATCTTTTTGAGTTATCTCTAATAATACCTATTATAAGTCTGTCTTCGTTTTAATGGTAATATATATTTTTTATTTTAAACTAATTAATTTAATAATTATTATACAAATATTCCCATCCACTGACTGATTCTTCAAATTGAATTTTATGGCTTTCTGTTTGATGGCACGAGTTTATAAATTTTTTAATACCATAATTTTTAGGTCAATGGATTTTATATAATATTATAAAGTATTTAATATTATAAATTTTCGTTGAATATATATTTTTATTTATCGTTGTTAATACGCAACGTCCACAGTACCTGCAGGTGATAGTATAGATGCACGAGGTCATTGGTCCAACTCCCAGGTCGGGCAAAATGGTTTAACGAGATTTTTCAATTTTGCTGCAAAACATAGCCGGGATTGTACGACATGACGGGCTCCACCTATCACATCACGGGACTTAAATAAGACCGGCTAATCATGGGTGCACTAGTGCCATCTGAGTCTGTACTAATCTATAATAATATTGTAAAGAGGAAATATTTTCTTGTTTGTTTGCATTGAAAATGCCACGTAACGTAAAAATCTTTGGGAACCCACGAAAGAACGGAGGAGGTTCTCAGATCGACACGTATATTTTTTTTATGTTAGACCACGCGTAACTTGTTACAGAGTAGACCAATTTTTACTTTTTAATATATATCGATACTCTGGAGTTGGACCCTTAATTTTTTTTAATAAATGTATTATTGAGTTATCGATAATATTCTGTAACTATTAGACGTCATTGGAGATATTGATATGCAAGTGGGTTTTTGTTCTAGTGTAGGCATATACTATATAACATTAGAATCCAACATTATCCCTGTTGAACATAGAGAAAAGAATAAAAATTCAAAAATTTATGGGTTTCGAAAAACTGAAATAATGTAACCAAATGTGTGAAAATTCGTTTAGCGTGAATATATTTTTTTTATTATTCTATAGTTCGTTAATAGCAACCAAAACAATGAAAATCCTTTGAGTAAATCCGAGATGTAAATGGTATTGAACAGTTTTGTTAATGGCTATTGGGCGTCCAGCGACCGAAATTCTACCGATATACAATATAAAGAAAAGAATAGTTATATTATCCCATGTTGGTCCGGGCTTAATGCTAAGAATAACATACTATTTCAAAACTGTCAGCGGAGTTATTTCCGAACCGATACTATAAAATGAATAGGACCTAGTCCTTCAAGAAAAGAACCTATTCATTTTTCAAAGGCGACATAACTAATATATTGGCGGTGGCAATCGCTTACCATCAGGTGAGCCGCCTGCTCATTTGCCCCCGTATACTATTAGAAAAAACACTTGGAGCGGTGACATTGAATTAAAAGTAATCTATCTATCACAGGGGTGATCAACTTGGTCGAAGTATAGATCTACTTTTGACAGACCAAATCTTGGACGATCCACCAATTAGCTATTTCTTAGAGAGAGTAAACAATGTTATTAAACAGCTTTTGAAAAATGATCAATTATTTGGTGATTACGTCACTCCATGTATTTTTTTCTATTACATATATTTTTTCGCCTCATTGGCATAGCGGCACCGGTGTCGGTCTAAGATATACGAGGTCCTGGGTTCGAAAAAAAGGTCGGGTGAATAAATGATATAATAAGTTCAGATTTTCTGAAAAATTGATTACCCGGGACGAATATGTGCCCAGTATGGCGATACCTTTGCCACCCATCCCATGATGAGACTTAATATTATGGGCTAGATGTATACTGAGGTGTACTTACTAGTTGCACCTCTGTCTACCTCGCGGGGATAACGGACGTGATGATATATTACTTATTTTTATATATAATATAGAATTAACGTCACTAAATAAAAAAAGCATTATAATTTAGATTTTAATAAATAGTTCTTATAACTTAAGTATTAAATATATACAATAAAGGTACCTACACACATCTTCAATCTTTTATTATCGGATTGTTTATTGGGATTGCAATTGGGTAAGGGATTGGAATGTAATTTTTTTTCGAACTTCCACAACAGCACCCACAACATTTTCCCCTACTATTACTTAGCATCAATAGAAGGAGTGGTAGAATCTGATTGATGTCGTCTTCATCATCAGGTCTTATTACAATGGACTGTGGTCCGTGTCCCGTACCAGCTGAAATCGGATCACATTGGACTACAATCTGAAAAAGGGATTAGGAAATATTATTATTATAAATTGATTCAATCAGGCGTTACATTGCGGAAATAGTTTTAAGAATAAATTAAATAATTTTGCAACCTTTTCGCATAATATGTGACAATCGCTGAGATTTTCGACTTCAACACCATACAAAAGAACACTAAGCGCTCGTTTCGCCTCGACACCGAGTCATCCTCATGAGTTGAACCAACCACTGTGGGGTTAGACTGCGGGCAACGAACGGTCAAACCCAAAAAATGTATAGATTTTGACAGTTCAAATCGTCCGAAAACGACACGATTCATCGTCGATTGTGTCTGGTCTAAGCCCTGGTGGGTTAGACTGCGCGCACCGAATGACAGCGAGTCACTCGTTTTGAAATGTCAAACCCAAAAAAATGTAAAGATTTTGACAGTTCAATCGTCCCAAAACGAGTGACACGCTGTCGTTCGGTGCCCGCAGTCTATGTACCCTGTTCTGTGTCTCACATGTTAAGCGAAAAGGTTGTAAAATAATTTAATTTCATCTTTAACCTATTTCCGCAAAGTAACGCCTGATTCTTTATATATCTTACTTACATTATAAATGCGTGAGTTTGTGAGTATGGATGCAGTTTGTTATTTTTTCAGGAAAAAACTATTAAACAGATCTGGATGGAACTTTACAGTAATATAAAATATACATCAGAATAAATATTGGCTATTTTTAATCCCGGAAAAATGTACAGTTCCTGTGGGATGGCTTTGTTCGTGAAAGAAAGCAGCCAAGCGGATGGATCTCATTATTATCAAGAGATAACCGTCGCCTATATACATGAAAGTGTTAATGGTACGTTGCCAACCTTGAGCCTGGGATTATAAGACTCTGCGTAAGTGTACCGGCTACTTCCCCTCTAAAGGGGATTACAACAGGAATAAGTAAGGTGGTACCAATTCGGGCGAGTCATCGCAGAACCTAGTAGTCACAATGCTAGTGGCTTGAAAAACCTTCGATTGCATTTTACGAGCTGCCTGGCAGGAAAGCAGTTGTACTATTCTACACATGAAGCCCATACCAACACGGGGAACTACCATATTCCAATCCCAGTTGGTGAACTTTTCAGTCAATCCGAATTTTTAATTTTTCATCTGGCTGACCTGGAAATAGAGCCTAGGACCTCTTGCGTCTTGTACCGATACCGGTGCCACTACACCAACAAGGCGATTGTGTTTGTTTATAGTTAATTTAAGTGTGAAGATTATATCGTACCTATAGTACTCGTATTTGATTTTCTCGATAGAAGGCATTACAAAAACCTATTATAATGAAGTCACATAAAAACCAGCTAAAAACGTTGTTTATTTAATACAAACGGAAAGGACGTCTGGGTCAATTAACAATACGCCTCTTCTAATTAATCTAGCTTTGTTTTAAGACAAGTAAACGATGAGTGCAAAACTTAACAACTGACATGAATTAAATCAGAATAATTTATTTTTTCTTCGTCGCTAGCGAATTAAGCGCAACACAAGCGCCATTCATTTATTTAACAATTACTTTAATAAAATATATAAAAAAAATATCACGGCTATTATCCCCAAAGAGGTAGGCAAAGGTGTAACTAGTACATACATGCAGATAAATAAAGAGTATAAAAAAATTGGCCGTTAGAGAGACGCGAAGTTTTGCGAGCGACCCACTAGTATCTTTTAATATTATTATCACCTCGTTGGCATAGCGGTACCGATATCGGTCCGCTGTACGAGGTCCTGGGATTCAAATCGCAGGTCGGGCGAAAATTTGTTTTAATGGAATCACTGCCCGGGATTGGAATATATACGATATGACGAGAGGTTTGCCACCTGTCACATGATGCGACTTAATATCATCGGCTAGTCGTGGGTATACACGTACACGTACCGCTGGTGTGTACTGGTTTTACCACTGTCTACCCCTTTGGGTATAATAGACGCGATTTATTTAAATACAAAGAAAAAAATTGAAAAAATCTTTAAAATAGGTTTGTGTTCTAGCACTTAAGACAGTTTTGAACAGTATCGATTCAAATTGACAGAAAAAAAAAAAAAAAAAATCTTACACAAATATAACTTAAGAGCACACAACAAATCCACGTCAAAGATGGCATAATTACTGGTTGCACTAATTATTGTATTCCAACTTATATTACAGATGTTACACTAACGTTAAGTAATTATCCGATTTTATTTCAATATTTCAGTAAATTACCACATGATTGGTTCTCGTGTTTAAATGAGATATTTTACAAGCTACAAAGTATGCACTAGTGGCCCGCACCGGCTTCGCCCGTGATACGAAATATTTTTTTATAGCCTATAGCCTTCCTCGATAAATGGCTACAAAAGGATGTTTTAAAATTGCTCCTGTAGTTTCTGAGATTAGCGCGTCCAAACAAACAAACCAACTTTTCAGCTTTATGTAGTTAGTATAGATTATACTTTAAAAGATATTTACACTTTGAATCACTGACACTTTATTAAAACTCCATTTGGATGGTTAAGAGGAGTGTAATGCCAATACTTGTTTACAAATTTTATGTGACACTAACGGTTTGCCCCGACTTCGCATGATAATTTAACAAAAATGTAAGAAATATTTTAATAATGAAACTCATAAGGGAAATTCGAAAGCTAAAATTTTTCGTGTAATTTTAATAACAAACAAGATACATTTTATTTAAAATCTTGTATTGCTCCCTTCATTTGAGGCTACATTCGGCCTTGCCTGTAATGAAAAATGTTAACTAACTAATATTTTGAATATTAGGTGTCCATATTCTTTGGTAAAAATACAATATAGTGTAAGTGAAAGGGTTCTCTCGACACGTCTATTAGTTTCCGACTTAAGTTAAGGGTCCAGTGAATAAAAGGAAATTTACCATTTTCGAATATAAGATGTGACCATTTAACATAATTTTTCAAATATTCAATGCAAACAAACATACAATCAAATTTTTTCCTCGTTATAATATAGATTAAAACTGGTTTCGCAATGTATCTCTTACATAGAAATGATCGCTAGGCTCTCATCTCAAACAAAATTACTTTATTCCTTTAAAAATTTCTTTATAATATTTTTTTTATGTTTGTGGGCGTGTAACTTCGTCGTTTATAAACCGATTTTGATGACTCATTCTTTGTTGTAAAGAAGATATTCCAGTCCCGTAGTTTCGGTAGATTAGTCCCATGATAAGGACACCAGGATCTGATGATGGCACCTCAGATAAATATGATGAGTAGGTATATAATAAGTAATTATTATATACCTAATCATAACATACTTTAAAATCTGTAAAATTAATCTAAAAATATATGTATGTACAGTCAAAACTTGTAACCAAACAAAAGTACTTTTGATGACAGAAACTTGACAATAGTTATTTAAAAATTATTACTTACCAGCTGCGCCTGCGACTTGGTCATGACAAAACATGAACAAAGCTATCCCACGTGAACCGTACATTTTTCCTATATGTTATTCTGATGTGTAAGCTATATTACCGTAAAGTTTAATCCAGCTCCGTCAAGAAGTTTTTTCGTGAAAGAGTAACAAACATACATACATCCTCACAAACATTCACTTTTATAATATTAGTAAGAAGTAAGATATGAA